>JAQFYD010000530.1:0-17783 GCA_034694225.1 Bourletiella hortensis | reverse complement strand
ACTCCAGTAGTTTTCCAGTAATCGCTGGACAAAGTCTGAGGTGGTCCCAAACATTCCCATGGTTACGGCGAATAAGAACAGAGCGATCAAACAACTTGAAGAAAATTTTAATTTCTTGAAAAAAATTCGAATTACTCCCTGCTAGTAAATCTACGTACCGTGGCTAAAACTTTTAAAACTGGAAGCCATACTCGCTTTGGAAGCAATCCCCAAAATTGTACTTTTAGTACTGTAACTTGTCAATAAAGTAATTTGTCGAGTGCCCTCAGTAATACGTAGCATGCATCTGAAATCCTTCATCTGATACGGTCTGATCAGACCGGAAGAAGATTAGAAACGGCATATTCTTCACCAGGGATATTTCCATATTAGGAGGCAGTGTGCCTGAGCGACTGGAAAAAGCAAGATTCAAATCAAATTACTATCTACCGTTCACGAATTCACGATGTTAGCTACGAAATTGAAATTTACTAAAATTACCTCTCGCAAGTAGTAGTATTAAAACCAGTGGGATTTATCCAGAACAAGAAAACATGATCGCAGCACCCTTCAGTCTTAACTCCAGTCACAGTAACATTGGCACTCATTCCGAGCGAGGGGGTCCCAAGGATGAAGACAGCCTGCTGACGGCCATAGCCCTGTGATCCGTCAAACGGGTAGCGCAAACTGAATGAAGATTCTTCCCGTCGGAAATTTACAGCCTTTATGCTGTTGGTGGAGCCAGAATCGCGTACGTTGAGCCTAAACCCCTCCCCTTCACGGTCAGTTTGACCGTAGAACAAGAGGAAGACGAACTGACTATTAATGGTCAGATCTCCTGTGGTCGGCCTGTCCATAAAAACCCGATGAGCCTCAGAAAAAGTTCTCCCCAAATTTGAATGTTTTTATTTACGTTATGTCTTCTCCAGTACAGTTGTTGGAGTTGTACTGTCGTAGGGCACGCAGTGTGAAGTTCATGTTCCATTGAAGTGAAGCATCCTGTGCAAGATGGAGTTTAAGAGGTCCCTCAGTTCTGGCCACTATGACCCATATACATCCATGTATAGACTCTAGCGGGGGAACTCGAAAGTGTAAACTTCTATGGCCACTCGTGGTTACGTAGAAGTGTCCACCACAGCTTTCTGCATTGACGTGGGAAGAAGTCTCTGAGCTTTAGGTTATCATGCATTAAGTTTTTCAATATTATGGCATTGGACTTACTCCAGCGCATGCCCAAAACGTTTTTCAAGACTGATGCCATCTTTGTCTCCAAGTCAGCGACCTTGCCCAATAGAGTTGCTGTCAGGTTACGAGACGCCAGACTGGAGTCAGTATTTGACAAAAGGACAGATGCTGAACGACCAGGTGGCCCAGAGGGACCTGGAAGCCCAGGTGGTCCAGTAAGGCCAGTACCGTCCTTTTGACCTCGTTCCCCCTGAAGCCCATTATTTCCTTTGGCGACAGGAATACCTGTGATTAATTTTCGAGTCCCACCAGTTGTGACAGATTGCATTTGTTCTTCAAGCTTGGCTTGAACCTGGCGTAAGGTACCGACGTCAGCTTGTAGTAATATATGATGGACGGAAATAAGCACAACGACCGCTACAGTGACGACAATGAAAATCACACGGATTTTCTTGCGTGTGACACGGTCCGCCCGATGCGTGTTGACTTGAAACAGCCGGACGGAAGGGGTTTCAGTGTTAACGGATTCGGTACTCATCGAGAGAAGCTATGACTGTAAATTAAAAATTCTTAAACTAACAAACTTCCTTGCTGAAGTTACTCGAAGGTATGAATGAAAGGAGCATTTGAGACTGAGCGTTTTTTATTTCATGATGATTAATAACTTAATGATTTCACAATTGAAGATAAACCGCTTGTCTTGCAGGATGCGGTGGCATTGTGAATTGCCTAATTGCCTCGCTGGTCATTTTGTGCTCTGGAAAAAATTTGGCTCAAGCTTTGTCAGTTTGTAGCTCGGTAAAGGTTTGAGATGAGTTCCAAAGAAATAACGTCGAGTATTCCTGTAACCTAGGATGAAATTAATTATTTCAAAGGAAAAGCGTAAACTTTTACGACCCGGTTTCCGCCGTTCCGACTAAGGAGTTAATGTTGCAGACCAAAATCCTTTTGAAGTGCACGAAGCAAAATTCCAAATCACCAGAACCCTAGAGATAGGAAATAGAGGTTTTTGGGCAACATGAGGTCATTTTTGGCTGCGTAATCATTCCAATCGGTTCTGAGTAATGTCCATTACTGCCCGTCATGGCAGGCCTTTTATCTATTAATTCTGTGAAATTTTTCAGTCGGAGCTTACGCATATGTATGATCACGTCGTGACTATTGAGTATGCTCGACAGAGGAATGGCTCAGCCTGGTGCTGTCATGATTTTAGCAGCATTATGGGGTGAGGCTGGCAGCATATAACGGTGGCTGATGGGATGGCCAGCTTTACACCGTCATGTGTTAGCCATGTTGGCACACAAAACGTGGACCGAGAAAATCCCCCGTTATGTAGAATAACCACTACATGTCATACGTATCTCATGTAGCATTTCCACTGGACCCCTGTTGTTCGGCCCAACAGTTCGGACATGACAAGTAACAGTCTTTTCTCCTTGACTGTTCATAGCAACTTGGAATACGCCTTGACCGATCCGTTGCGATCCGTCGAATAGCAAAGCCGCTCATAAACCGAGCATGAAAAGATTGGACAAGAAAATCAGTCAAACTTGAGGAAGCTGGGTGAAATTTTCCAGTGAACTTGCAAAGGAGTTTCACTTCCAAAGAACGACCACAACTTCCTTTTCCTTTCCGAATTTCCGCCCTCGAAGACATTTGCATTTCGCAGACACACAGCTGAAGGAGGAATGAGTATACACCTCTTCGTTTCTTAGTAGCCAGTGCCCTAGAGAGCCATACCAAAATAACTGTAATTTTTTTGAATATTCCCTCCCATCCGAGGAAGATGGGGGCAACATTTCCGTACTTGCTCTTTCTCTACTCGATTTTTACGACCGTAGAGGCAAACGTAACGCAGGCGGATGACTGTGGTAAGTAGCAATCATTTCAAGATGTAACGCCGCTGTTTGATGATGACAATTGACGTGGGATGGTTCAACTTGTGCACAGGGGAGCAGTTGCTAATAGCTCCTGATACTCACCCTGGCGAAGGATTAATGAAACTCTGTCCAGCGACTAATGAAACTCAAACTGTAGTTGACGGGCGTGAACGTTTCCGCTTGATTTCGTACAGCCCCAGAGATGGTGGCACTATTGCCGCGTATCAAGAGAGCAAGTTAATCACCTTCGTGCATACGAATGCACTTAGCACTATGTCGACGCCGCATGCAGTCATGGGCATTGAAAATACACCAAAACCATGCAGAGAAGCGCGATCCTCCGGTACTTTTCTGAATTCGTTTGCCTTTTTTAAAATTCTAAGACCGTATGATTTGACACTATTTGCTGCTTCCCATTTAGCTTGGCTTCGTGACATGGCGATTGACTGGGTGACTGGCGTCATCTACGCCGTCCACATGGAATGCGACGGGATTCAAGTGTATGATTTGAAGGGCCAGGTATTTTCCACAATTTACGACGATCCCCACGATTCACCAGCTATTATAGCAATTTATTCCCGCGGAGGGTGAGAAAATATGTCTTCTTGCTTTCATCTCACGGAAATGTGCTATCGGGCATAATTTTCATATTTAACCTTACTGAATTAATACAATGGGCACTGTTTGATTTTCAGACTTGTTATTTGGAGGGCGGAGTCGTCCATACGTCGGGCTCTTTTGGATGGTACTGAGGTTAAATTGTTGGCGAAGGTTGCCGCAAGAAATCTTGCAGTGGACGAGAAAACATCGCTAGTTTATTGGACGGATGAAAACAAAGGGGAGATATTCCAATGTGACCTGCAGGGACAGAATAGGCGAAGGTTGAAGCTCTCAGCGTACCTTTATAGTAGTTTGCAAGCATTCGCCGTCCTTGACAACATCTTGTTTTGGCAAGATAGCACTGGGGACTCTTTTGCTGTGTACCGTACCGACGTTAGAAAACCAAAGGCACAACTTGTTTACAATGGCGACGTCTTAGACATTGCGATACTGCCCGGAAGGGTTGCTCTTGATGATTCCATTGAGAATCCATGTGAAAATAATTCATGTTCCCACGTTTGCGTCCAATCCAACAGCCCCGTGGGACATACTTGCCTCTGCCCTGGTGACTTCGCGCTAGACAGGGACGGCCATAACTGCAGTTTCGGTAAAAGCCTTACAAGACGCCACGGTGACCACGAAATGTTTATTAGATGCTCAAGCAACACCGTGGAATCCCAATAGAGCATCAGCTTTCCGACTCGCAATGTAATCGTGCAATTTATATTGGAAAACTTTCCGTTTGTAGTCCGGCGCCACCTCTTTGTATCCACAAGGATGGAGGGGATCTGGCAGATCCCAGCTCCTAATGTCACAGCTAAGCTGGGCCAAGCAGAGCCTAAACTTGTGGTGAAGAATGCGCCCAACGCGACAGACGTTCAATGTGACCCAGCGCGGAGAAAGATATTTTGGGCAGAAGGGAACAGTAAGGTCACAAAGATATTGCAGCTTGACATGGAAAACCCTGAGAAAAATTCTAAAATTGTGTTTGAGCACTCTGTCACCCTCCGAGTCACTCATGAAGGTTTACATCTTTCAAAATACAAGGATTAGCCTGTAGGCTTAGATCATGTCCGCGTTTGAAAATTCAGGATGGTTTTGCAGAACTCGGAGCGTTCGCTGTTGACTGGATAACTGGAAACCTGTACATGGCATTTAATGGTGAAAGACGAATTCTTGCGTGCGGTAGATCCAGTGAATCAAGGAAGTATTCCAACTGCTTTCAGTTATTTGCGAATGAGGTGGGAATTATTATCGGCGGGCTAGCTCTCGATCCAACTCATGGGTATGTCCAACATGCTGTTCCTTATACGTAGAGCATATATGATGACCTTGAAGCAAAATAAAAGTTTTCTTGCGAGGCCAGGACTGTGTATTGGGCACAGATCGAAGAAGATCCTGCAGTCATAAGAGGAACCATGGATGGTAGGCTGATGGAAATTCTATGGAAAGGGGGCCCAGCAAGGAACCTGGCCATTGTCGGCCACTTTCGTGTTTATTGGGTCAACCAAGACCGAAAGCAATTCCATTATTTTGACCTGCAAACCAAATCGCACGAGTCCATACAGTCCGTGAATTACGAAGCCTATGCACCTCAACGTATTACCTTTGACGG
The DNA here is from genome assembly GCA_034694225.1 of Bourletiella hortensis. Taxonomy (NCBI): domain Eukaryota; kingdom Metazoa; phylum Arthropoda; class Collembola; order Symphypleona; family Bourletiellidae; genus Bourletiella; species Bourletiella hortensis. Next base: position 12,524 of record JAQFYD010000530.1, on the reverse strand, counting down.
CCTGAATCTGTACTGGGTGGGACTACCAAAGGATGGCAGTTCGGAAACTATCTTTAAAGAACATGTGTATAATCTTGACTATCTTGAGCGGTCACCGGGAGCTAAATACTTATTTTTATATGGAAAGTACGTTGACAGGAAGTTCACAGATGTCACTGGCTTGTGGCATTGTGATGCGGACCTCAATTGGACCAGACGAAAGAAAGCATGCGGATTTGGTCGTCCATGTGCGGGCCTTTGCCTTTTGTCTGGCAAGGACTCCTTCCGATGTGTCTGTCCCAGTGGGTTCGAAAGTCCTGGTACCAACGTGTCCTCCTGCAAAGGTTGGCTGCAGTTACTGTGCTGTGTGAGCCATTCGCTATTGTAATACAACGAGTCTATGCATTATCTTCCAGAGATCGAGGAGCCCAGTATAATTTATTCTGTAGGAGGTTGGACTGAAGCATACATCGTAATGAAGAAGGGAATGAACGAAAAGATTATTTATCAGAGTTGGGCGCCTAGCATGGCCTTTGACCCGGTGAGAAGGGAACTGTTCTGGTTCCGTCATGTACGCAGAGTTTGGAGTGCCACGAACAAAGCCTTTCGGCTAATCCTTATGAAAAACCAGAGCCAAGGCACAAAAGCTGCTCCAAAATCCTTTCGTTTTCAAATCAAAGGTTTCCATCCGATCGAAATTATTTCCCTATATTCTGTCAAAACCAACCTAGCGTTATGACTGTAACTTGTTGGGTTATCAATAGAATGGCTTTGATTTGCAGGTCCTAGAAAATACGCGTTTGCACCAACTGTAAATCAGCTGGAATATGACTGGATTGGTGAGAACCTTTATTACACGAACAAAGGTCATGGGGTTGGACTTTGCAGTACCGTGACGGGTGAATGTAAAGTTATCTCTCGATGGACGGCGATCATCGCTCTGGATCCACCTAATGGGTAACCTATTGGAGCGGTCGGTGTAGCAAATAGCTGTGGTGGTACCTTAAACCTTTCAAGTTGTATTGTAGACGCATGTACTGGATGCATACTGCCGGAATCGGGAGGGGAGAGATGGATGGATCGGCCCGCACTTTAATCATCCCCTATATTAAAGCGCACTTTCTCACTGTTGACCATACTTCGAAATTGCTTTTCTGGCGAACTGCAGGCGTCATTAGGGGAACACATGAAATCTTTCATAGTGACCTGGATGGGAAGGACGTTAGGCTAACGATTAGGCTTTATACGCAAGGGAGGGTAATTCGAGTCGCCGGGAGCAGACTTTGGATGGATTTCAGCTCAGACGAGCGCAATACGCGAGGGATCCTGAGTTGTGACAAAGAGACGGGCGACAACTTAAAGACACACGAAGTAAAGCCAGGTGTAACGGTGGCGGACTTTGTAATACAGATCACCCCCGCACAGATTCCAACAGCTAGAGACGCCTGTGTTCAGGGTGCCCTGTGCTCTCACATATGCATCCCAACTTCGACTGGATACATGCGTTGCTTATGTCCAACTGGTTACAAACTCATGTCAGATGGATGGACTTGCGGTATGAGATCCTTTTGCCAGGTCTTCTGTCCACCTGTTTGAGTAATAAATTGTCTCTTTTTCGCAGAGTGCAGAAAGACCTGTAATACGTCCAGCTCAGATAAACCATCCCCTCTGCGTCCTTCACCAGTCAATCACACCTCCAAAGACACACCTCACGTAGTCTGTTCAGGAAACGAATTTGCTTGTGTTGGTAAATGCCTGGCGTTGGACAAACTCTGCAATGGCTTCCCAGACTGTGAAGACTATTCTGACGAGGGCGAGCGTAATGAGCTCAAGTGAACTTGGTTGCAGGCGCGGGCCCAGAAATTCATTTTATGGGGGGCTAGTCATGTATAATTGCGCCGAAGGCGCAAAAACTTGGCGCGTTTTTGCCGTGAAAAGTCCATTTCCATATTATTTTTGATTGAATTTTCAGCCTATAGGGGGGGCTCCAGCCCCTCAAGCCCACCCCTGCGCTCGCCTCTGCTTGGTTGGAGATTGTAAAAGCGTACCTTCTGTTAATTAAATTATTTCTCGCATTCAGGCTGCAACGAGGCTTGCAAAGATGAACATGGGTGCTCACATATCTGCTCCATATCCCCAGCAGGACCAGTTTGCTTTTGTCCACCTAAACAAACGCTGGCTGCGGACAACAAGAGTTGTGTTGTACTTGACATTCGAACAGAAAAGGGACCTGCAGAGAAATTGAAAGCCGGACTGATCGTCGCGGGGGTTGTGGGAGTGGTCCTCGTAATAGTAATCATTCTAGGGACGTTGAAATATCAACAGACCAAGGTTCAGTCCGATTTCAAACCTCCAAGGCTGCTTATTCTAATTTGTGAGTGAGACTACTATTATACTGCTTGCGCATGCTGTGCTTCCCAATTGCAGAGACAAAGGGACTTGACACGGAAAGAACTAGATGAATTTTTACACGGAGATCCAGCAGGAGCTTCAGTGGCTTCAGACGGACTTGAAAAAGCTCTAAGCTTGCCATTCACAAAGATCATCCCCCTTGAGGACATCGTAATTGGTGAAACACTTGTTATGTTCATCTTTGCTTTTTCTTAGCTTTGCAAAATGCCGAGTCACTACTGATGGGACTTGATGACGTTTGAAATAGCTGTAGATGCAAAGTTAGGATCAGGCGAGTTTGGCATCGTTCGTCCTGGAATTTGCCGTTCCGAACCGGTGGCAGTCAAGATGCTAAAGCACTCCGTGGATATGGAGGAATTCAAGGCTGTCCTCAACGAAGTGAAGATCATGGAGTACCTGGGTGATCATGAATTCATTGTCAAATTTGTGGGAGCTGAAATCTCGGAAGCTGCTAAAAGTAAGACAGATAGTGACATTAGCAACATTTCTTTAAAATTTTCGTGGGGACTTAGTTTTACTTGGCATAACATTGGAATGATTCAACCACCCAGGGAAAATTATGATCGTGACTGAGCTGAGTCCCAAGGGAGACCTTTTGAAGTACCTGTGGAAGGTTGGCTCATTCGGCTTGGAAACATTGCCTGGGCAAGTGAATCACAATCTTTCCGGGAAAGCTCTGGCTTGTAAACTTTTAGCAATCCCTTTTTTGTGTTTTTCACAGAATGCTGGAGAATATTGCTGGAAACCCGTGGGGGGTAACGAATCTAACGTTGTATACATGGTGCGGGCAAATAGCGACGGCTATGAAGTACTTGGCCCAGAAAAAGGTAGGTGATAAAAGCAAGCAGGACGTTGCGGAAGTGTGAGGCAAAAATTAACTATTTCAGATCGTTCACGGGGACTTGGCTACCCGGAATGTACTTGTGTTCAGGGAGAACGTGGTCAAAATAGCGGATTTTGGATTGTCCAAGCAACTCTATGACAGTTTGACATACAAGATGCCACAAGAGGTAATACCAGCCCGACGTGAGGCCTGAAATCACCGTAAAATTTACTTTGCGTGACTATATTCTATTTAGTTGCAGCGGAAATTACCCTGGCAGTCGTCCGCCATCGAGCTTCTCACGTCACGGGAATTCTCCGAAGCATCGGACGTTTGGGCTTTTGGCGTGACTGCGTGGGAAATATTCACTCTCGGACAGACGCCATACAAGGGAATGAGGAATGGAAATGAACTTGTTCAGTTTATTCAAACAGGGAGCCGGTTACCCCAGCCTTCACATGCGTCCGAGGAAATGTGAGTTTTTTAAATTGTGAAATTCTTTGAACAAATGGAAAACAGCGATGACATTTGGCTTGAATCCCAGCTATAACGTTTTGTTGGAATGCTGGGATTCTGAAAGAAGCAATCGACCCAATTTCCACAAACTGAAGCGAATCTTTCATGACTTCGTCTCTGAACAGCGGCGGTAAGTCAAATCAATTGTTTTCCACAAGTCAAGCGAGGATCCAACAGGTAAAGCTTCCGTCCCTATTTTCAGATTAATGCAACTTCGAGTGAACGTGGCATCCGTCTACGTAACCGCTGTCTAGAGCCGTAAACGTACAAACGACCCCTGAATACAAATATTCGCACTTCTCACATACTTGCAATGCTGGCGCACTTTTTTTTGGAAATTCACAGAAGCCCTTTGATTGTATTTTGTCCGGACCGGACCAGGTATCCTTATGTAAAAGGACACTTGTGCCGAAGTTCTAGTGCAGTTGCATTACATAATTGTGCTATATAGAGTGTTCCGTACGCATTGACCCCAGGGTAATGCATTTTTTCAAAGGGTCACTGGTCAGGCTATGTCTATTTGAACATTTGTTATCAGGCGCTACTGCTTTAAGTGTCACCATTTGTCAATAAAGTACAACGTCGTCAGAGCTGAGAGAAAGCGCTCATCTCATTCATTTGAAGGTAGTCATCGGAAGCGCCGCAGCCGTCCGTTGCACCGTTGCACGAAGTCGGACGTTGTGGGCCCGCGTCTTCAGGCTATGGTCGTAGTGCCTCGCCGTTGAGGGCGGCTTGAGATTACAACTTGTTACTAGGATCAGGCTTGTGGGAGCCCTTGGTACGGCAGCATTGTTGTCCTTTTGGGAGGATCAGATGTGAAAATGTCGTGAAATTTGGTGTTTTAGATGCGTAATCAATGGCAGAATAAAGTGAATGGATGATTGTCATTCCTGAAGCCAGCTGCTGCATAACAACTTACTGCTCACTTTCTATTCACATATTTTTATTCCAAAGTTGGGTAAAAAATTATTTCCAAAATTACAATACTTGTCCGATCACTAAGGGAATTCGTAGTAGCCATGACTAATGTAATGAAATGAACCTCTCGCACTTTCACTTTATTTTCGCTGGAACTTACACGTACATAGCTCAATCGTCCGTTACATACATACCGCCGCGGATCTGGTGGTCTATGCATGCAACAATAAAAGAATCCGGCAATTCACCGGGGGGTACTCCACAGTTTGCAGGGCCTTCCGAGAATGAAGTGAGATACTGAAGGCACTGCGCTGGGGTTCCCAAACGATTGCAAGTCCCGCAAATTGCGGGCCGCAATGATTGCTGTGATGGCCGTGTATAACTTGGAACAGCAGAGAAGCTGTCGCAAACCTTTCCAAAGGTACCACCAGTCTCGATAATTACGCTTAAGCTGTTTAAAAGCACTGGAATCCCTTCCGATGTACGAAACACAAGGCTCAGCAATGCACACACATTCGATGTACCCCTGGGTTAACTTGTTCATCGCCGGAGTATTTGAACTCCGTACGATTCGTACAGCTCCAGCTGTCATGATGCAGTCGGTTATGCATGTAAGCATGAGCAGAAGCAGCTTTTGCAACTTTGGCTTCCAAAATGGCCTTGCACTCACTACTTTGAACACTTTCTTGCCACCTCAATCCCAGCTAAATCGAATAATTCCTAGCTTATGGAAAACATAAATATTAATTCCTGGAGCTTTGATTGACTCTTAGCACTTGGTAGTAAACTATATCTTTCCCATGAGGAGTAATTTACAAGTTAATCGCAGGTGAAGGGGGACGCTCTGACAAAGGAATTTTCCACCGTACAATCACATAAATATGCCTGTTATAAAAACAACGCACAGCAACGGACCTTAACGCCTGCCAAGTGCATCATTGAACTGCCTACCTGGTGCCCGTGAGCCCTGTAATGACATTTGCAAGCAGAAATAACGTTTCATACAACAGAATATGTCGATCAAATTTGAATCCGTAGCTACTCCGTATCACCTTTTGCTTGACATAAAGCATTGAAACCTCTTTATTCGAAACTTGAAAAATTATTTTTGCAAAGCATTATTGAAATTCTTAACATTGGGAGATATTTCTGGTGCTACAAGCATGCGTAAGAAGTGGGCGTTAAAACACAGACACCAGAGCAGGTTTGCTCGGCGCATGGATTTCTAAAAAGTGCTTGATTTCCAAAGGCTCAGTGTGCATGTTGTTGATGTCACCACCATCTCTGTTGGCCCCTGAATTACACTTCCATATTCATATGTATCAGGCATTATACTACCCCAATATAATCTACCCCGAACCAGTGCGATTCCATAGAATGCCCATGAGCCATAGGATTCCTGTAGTGCGAAAATGGTCTGGACATCATTGCCGTCAAGATCAGATGACTGGACTTCGTTGAAATTTTGGTCCACCCAATAGAGTCATGATGAAGAGAAGTCGATTGCGATACCACCCGGCATGATCAATTCTTCTTCAATAATGGTCACCCGGCTTGAGCCGTCCATTCCGGCTTTGGCTATTGAACCATTAACACCTTTTTGGAGCTAGAGGAAGAAAATCAGCTCATCAATAATCCCAACGAAAATTCCCAATAATTTTTTTCACATTTCTATGAAACACGCATCATTGTCTGCCTTTACTGTTACTACTGCTATGCTAATCAATGGCCACTACTATAGGGACTATATAAGCCAGTCTCCAGGGTATCTCCCAAGTGTGAAAATCCGCAGTTTGCCCTTCTATCCTTAAACATTAGAATGAAGGTATTCGAACTCCAAAGTGCCACTTGGTAAATCTGTATTTGAGAGAATTACACACGAAAAATATGCATGCAGAGCTATCACTCCTGTTAGCCACCTCCAGACAGACAGTTTGGATAGTACGTGGACGAGATACAACAAAGGAAGTGATCCGTCAATGTCGAACATGCGTAAGGTGGAAGGCAAAAACGTACAGTCAAATCATGGTTAACCTGCCAAGGGCAAGGGTCGAAGGACTATTTCCGTTTTTCAACACGGGAATAGATTATGCTGGTCCGCTGGAGATCAAGACTCGTAAGGGAAGAGGAGGCACGTCCTATAAGGCATGGATTGCTTTATTTGTATGTATGGCAACAAAGGCAATACACCTGGAGGCATTAACAGATTTGGCCACAGAAGGCTTTATTGCCACATTACGCAGATTTGTAAGCCGTAGAGGACGACCAGCACACATTTACAGCGACCAAGGAACGAACTTCATTGGAGCCCAGAAGGAGCTTAAAACCCTGTTTATACAAGTACAACAACAAATAAAGGAGTCGTTTGAGGAAGGGCAAATGGTATGGCACTTTAATCCCCCAGGAGCCCCTCACTTTAGAGGGCTCTGGGAATCAAGTGTGAAATCAGCCAAGTATCACCTGAAGAGAGTAATGGGAAGCAGACTGTTAACATACGAAGAAATCTGTACAGTCCTAACAGGGATAACACCAGGGCATTTTCTGGTTGGAAGAGCTCTTAATACTGTACCAGACCCGGATGTGACAGAACTGAAGGAGAATACCTTGTCCCGGTGGCAGTTGATGCAACACATTACGCAGAATTTCTGGAAGAAATGGCAACAAGAATACCTATCAACACTCAAGACACGAGCCAAATGGGATACGGAACATGAAAATGCAAAACCCGGAGGTATGGTTCTCATCAAGGAGGAAAACTTGCCACCAACTAAGTGCAAACCAGGAATTATTGAGCAAGTTTATCCAAACAAGGATGGAAAGGTGCGTATGGCAACAGTAAGAACTGGCAAGGGGAATTATGACCGTCCCATCGTAAAATTAGTGCCTTTGTTTGTTGACACTGTGACGTGTCAAGGCGGGGAGAATGTTGGCGAATGTGCTAGGAAAATAGAGGAAATTTAGTTGTGTAATACAGGAGCATGATGATGAAGGGATAGTGATAAGTTTTGTATAATTTCTATGGAAAAAGGATCAATGCAAAGGGGTGATGATGATTGTATAGCATGTAAGCCTTATGTATATTACATGTACCACAACAACAACAACTACGTCTCACGTCGTCGTCCCACAGCAGCAGCAGCTCATCTTCCTTGCTCCTCCATGTAACACACACACACACATACAGCACTCTTCCTCTTTTCTACAGTCCAGCCACATGGCCGTAACCGGTCATTGCCCAGACCCACCACAATAGTATATATATTAAACCTATGGCAGGATGAAATTGTGTATAAGTATAAGGGAAATGCAATGATATTATAATGCACCCTGTCTGACCTAGTGTCTGAGTTTCCGGAAAGTTACTCGTTGTTGGTCCTATAAAAGGAATGAACGGATTGAATAAAGGCTCTCGACCAGAGCAGTATGAGCTTGAGTTTCAGTAAGGAAACATTATCTTCTCATTAGTATTATTTTTGTATGAGAAAGTTGATAGAGTCTTTTTGTCCATCGTAAGCGAACACTGGTTCCGTCTCTCGTCTTTCCAGCATAGAATAATATAGACTGAGCATTTAGTTACCAACGGAGCTCGTCATTATAATAGAAATAGTGCAAATTGCGTGCATTATTCAGCGTATTGAGGAGGCAAATTAGTGAAAAGATCGCCCGTCGTACGCACAGTTAGCCACCAGATCATTGTCGTGCCAAGAATTATTTAGCTAGAGAAAGGTAATTGTGTGCTATTGCTGCATACCCTCCGTTTCTCCACCACCAAGGACAAAAGGCACATACTGAGCGCGAGTTTGACGATCACTTTCTGTTATATACATTAAACCACTCTAAGCGACTAACTGAACCAGTAAAACAATTCCGCCGAAATCGTATAATAGCCAAAAGTGGCTTATGTATGTGGATTAACAAACTAAATGGGCTCATCTTGCAGGACTTCACATAAAACTTGGCATAGTCTTGACATTCCTAGTAACGCCTAACCACTTAAGAACATAATAATGGAGACTTAAGGCTGAACACAACAAACATGTAATCACTCAAACTGACTGACAAAGCTTTTAATGGCAATTAGTGGCTCTAAAGTGTCTGCTACGCTATACCATTACGCCACTACCTCTTAGACATGATTGTTTCATTTGAATTCATTCGGGACGTTTTAGAAAAAATTCCATTAATTCCTCTAAACTAATCCGCTCAGCATTCCAAAGGCAAAAACGAAAAACCTACTTGATTAAATCTGATGTCATAATGGATTGATGCTCTTAAATTGTTTCGGAAGGGATATATCAGCGTCCTTCGGAGGTTAGCAACGAATCGTAATTTGAGATTTACCTGCCTTTTCCATTCGAAGTAAGCCTTTGAAAAGCACAGACGGTGAATGCAGAGCATTACCAGTTCAATATTGTACGGCCAAATTCGCCAGCATTCTTGTCTTTCTGTCATTTCGAGTAAGTGAAAAATGCGCACGAAAACTTTTCCACCTGTGATTGCGTCACATCAAATTCCACTGGTTCTAATAGGGCTGGGGAATCCAAGGATGCAAATTGCTCAGACATGGAAGTAAATTCTGTAGCAATGGGGTAAGATGCCCGTATGCAAAGCCACAGAAGTATGTTTTCCCTTCAATTTTCCTAAAAGCGCTCATGGGGCAAAAGCTTTAAGAGCTCATTTATATTATATTCCAACAGAAGATTTCAAAAATCATAATATGAGAAACATCGCTATGCAACTATCGTTCCAAAAAAGCTGACAAGGCACAAACCATCTTCACCAGCAGTTCCGTTTTCTCATGGATCTATGCCAATCAAGTAGGCACATTTAATTAAACATCAGCCACAAAATTCGGATCAAGTTTATGGAAAGTTGTAAACCTCTTCAAATCCATTGTAATTTGCTCCACTGGATTGCGCAGTAGCAAAAAATGCACTACCTCTTAGAATAACCCGAGTGTTGCGATAAATGATGCTTTCCTTAGCTTCTATAGAGAGAAGAGACTAAGGCAAAGTTAATCAACGCAACGGTTTACTGAATGAAGGGTACTGAATTTGACACAAGGTCACAAAGGGTACAAGAATAGTAGGTCATGGACCTGAACATTGATCGTGTCCGGATATATCGTCGCGGGGATAATTTCCCCGACGTTAAGTTCGCCGCGTTAAGTTCGCCATGCAGGTTTTCCGCGGACAATATTTTCGCCGGAGTTAATGTCGCCCAGTCGCCATGGCAATATTCACAAGAGTTTTGTCAAAAATTGAGACAACTCGTTTACACTGCACTGGCAGCTGCAGCTGGCTATGAGGGAGGGTTCGTTCAGGTGGCCCGGAAAGGTTATTAAAGCTGCGGTGGGTTGGGGATTAGGGGTCCGGGGGGCACGAACTAAACGGACGGCGATGGTGGGGTTGGCCGCACGCAACCCCACCATCAACGTTCCTTTCTGCGCCGTCCGGGTCCCCAATCCTCATCCCACCGTAGTTTTCATGCCATGAGGGGCGGGTTAGGTTAAAAATGCGAATCATGGTGAACGCGACGCACAAGAAATCTATTCAAAACTGTTTAGGTTAGTTATTATTAGGCGGCTATATTAACGCTAGGGCATTAAAACCGGCGACAATATTGGACGGCGATATTATCTCTGGGACAATATCTCCGGCGGAAACATTGTCGGCGAACTAATCTCTGTACTCCGAAGCTGATAATCACGTTTAATAAGGAATGCTTAGCTTACGCATAATTTTCAGTAATACAATATTGCCAATTATTTTTTAAATTTTTGTGCTTAAATATTAACTTTGGAGCCGTAGTAACCGGCTTCAACATGCCCTAGTAACGGTACGTGAGGCTTAAAAATGTGAGTCGCAGGAGCAAAGCTAAATCAAAATGTTTGGCGTGAAAGTTCTAGGTCTCATCGCCCATTGCAGGCGGTCGGGTTTGAACTCGAAGAATTTGGAATTAGGCATGTTGATACCCGATCGCCATGGCTTCTCTGCTCTTAAAGTCTAACTTTGCTATGAATAGCTAAACTGCTATTTCCCGTCAATATTACAGAAACTATTCCTAACTATTTGATCTCCAACTCTCAAACCAACCAGACGCATGAAACCTTCTCTCTGACCTAACCTAAACCTTCGCTCACCTTTCTTTACCTCACAATTCCAACGCCCACTTTACTACTGTAGCTGCCACAACATTATGGTCCTTCCTGAGCCGTGGGTGCGAGAACCTACTTCGTAGTGGTTGATTGGCTTCAGTGGGTACCTTATGCCCGAGGACGTGTGGTAGTACCAGGCGCGCCGGGCGCCCCATTGCCGTCTAGGGAATCTCCAGTGGACTTAACTAAAGTTCACCAGCCCAGCAACGCGGCACACGAAGGACTTCCTGTCTACTGGATAGGACAACTGGCTTGGCGGGATGACTGTGGAGTAAGAAGACCACCAAGCTGTCGATGGATGCTCTCGGCTCCTCCAGCAGTTGTCATTTCGATCTCATTCCTTGAACTGTGTCATGCAAGACAAGACTGACTTACTTACCAACCCTACCTAATCCTACTATTAATTGAAGTCCTGCGTACTTCAAGGGGCGGAGAATGTTGAGACCTGATCACCATGGCTTCTCTGCTCTCCAAGTCTAACTTTACTATATATAGCTAAACTGCTATTTCCCGTCAATATTACAGAAACTATTCCTAACTATTTGATCTCCAACTCTCAAACCAACCAGACGCATTAAACCTTCTCTCTTACCTAACCTAAACCTTCGCCTAACCTTTCTTTACCTCACAATTCCAACGCCCACTTTACTACTGTAGCTGCCACAACAAGGCACCTTAATTTTCAAGTCAACCCATTTTTCGCAAAAATCTGGCATAAAATGTCGCACTTGTTCCGCAAAAATTTCGCATTTATTACATTTATTCAAACCCCTAGTTCGAAGCCCCTAATTGGAATTTTTTATGTATTTTTGCCATAGAATATGCGTTTTTTACGAGTTTTGAGGCTGTTGTGACTAAAAAGTGAAATATTTTGCGGCAAAACTGTGAGAAATCTGGCAGAAAAGATCGGCAGAGGTGCTCGTTAGTTCCAAAGAATGTCCAACTGTGGAGCACAATGCTTGAATGCAGTAGATTAATGCTTGAACATGCGTCATTTTATCCATTATTTTTGGTTAAAAATTGTCCAATTTGTAGCGGAATCCTTTGATTTTACCACGTTTTCCGCCAAAAATTTCGCGTTTGTCGCATTTACGGGCCCGATTTCGCGCTTATCGCTCTTATGAATGCGATTTCCTATTTATTGGGGGTTGCGCCCTGAGCAATGAAATTTTCTAAAAATTTCTCCCTCATAGCGTTTACTCACATCAATTGTTTCTTCTTTCGGCCATAACTGGGGAACCAATGCACCGATTTTGTAGCAAAATAGCTCAAAGTCAATAGGGGGACAAAGTCTACCTCCCTGAATTTTTGCGATATAATGGCCTTAAGAGTTTCGAGCAATTCATTGTTTGGTGGAAATTTTAGTGCCCGTTGCTATATGTAGTCAAGGGCGGCAGCATTTGTCTTCCGTAAGGAAAGCATGGCAAAAATTCAAAGGCAATTTTTGAAATGATCCTTTCCTACGATTTTTCTTATACTTGGTAACCATCCCTTTGGGCCACTGGCTACATATTTCTGAAGAGTTTTCGCTGTCCAGACCCTCGGTTCTCCAGTAAATCCTGTATAAGTTATGGAATTCTACTAGTTTTGTTGGGCCTCCGGCCCAACAAACCTACGTCGGTATGGAGTGCGACCCAAATGAAAGCATCTTGATGCAGCTGTTCATGTCATTTATCGAATGAAGCAATGAGAAATGTCATTATATTGAGCTTAATAATT
>JAQFYD010000529.1:0-17806 GCA_034694225.1 Bourletiella hortensis | reverse complement strand
GCCTATCTATAACTTACGCATTCTTACCAATAGCACAAACTCGACTCTCGCATTATCTGGTAATGGGCAGATTTTTTCTTATTATGGCATTCCATCCAGGAAAGACAACAGCGGAGATGTTAGATTACATTCAAGTTGAACATGATGGGAAGGAGGCACACTATATTAGGGTTGGTGCGAAATGGGCTTCCCGTATACGTGGAGAGCCCGCGAACGTGAGACTCGTCACGTGACTGCTTTCACCTTCCCGTTCCAACGCGTGTGAACGTGAGTTTGAACGACAGGAAGGCCGATTTGGCGTTCAATCCCACGTTCACGTTGAGTTTCGTAATTTCAGGTTTTTAACTGTGAAATCGAATTTTGAAAATTCGATTTCGATTCCAAAAGTAATGTTCGGACATTGCTGGACATTTTTGTGTATTTTGTTTTTCATAAAAATTGTTCAGAGTTTAAAGCTTAATTGGAAGCGTGAGTGACTTCCTGTGCACACAATTTTTCAAGTGATGTACCAAGAATTTGATTTTTTTATCGAAAACAATTAGTGGACGTCGTTGATACGTGTGTACGAGCAATGTCCTACCACTCTATTTTAATTTTGTAAGTTTTGTAGATGCAACTTATATTTATTGCGGCAGGAAATATAGGATTTTGAGATGTTGAATTTTTATCAGAATTTTGATTAAAACAATTGTTTAAAAATTATTTTGGACTGATATGTTCTGTCTTTTTGCGTATCTGGGCTTTAAATTATTTCAAAATTTTGGTAAAATTAATGGATTTTGTCAGACGTTGGTAAACCCAGGTTTCGCACACGAGAATCAGAAACGTGAACGTCAAGCTCTTGACGTACACGTTAGCCGTTCACGTAAGGACTTCGCACCAAGCCTATTTAGTCGTGCCGTGTGCACGTATGTCACACCACAAGTTTGAGTGAGTCACTCAAGCAAGGGGTAATATTTCCTTTTATAGCTCGCAAGTGCAGCTAATCATTTCATAGCGTACACTGTCAGATTATTCCTTTACAAAAGACTCACATGCTGAGCCACGGTGGCAAACTCAAAGCTATTTAATTTTCTGCCGAGTCATCCTCATCATTCTGTCCCTGCTATTCATGCAGTACTAGAAATCCTCCCTCCTTTCCCTGCACGTATTTCTGTCCTCATCTCCATTTGCAAATCTAAATTTTGATAAGTTCACCGCTCTGGTCTGGATGGACCAGCAGAGAAAAATTAATTGTGAAATAACTTGAACGTGAGTTTCCTAACCAAAATCATTTGCTTCTGCAGCAGCAGCAGCATTTTTAAAAAGAGATCTATTTGTTCATAAATGCATTCTACAAGCATTTTTTATGTCTGCCGACATTTCTAAAAAACATGTTTGAACTTGATTTATATTATAATTACTCTCGCCAAAGAAGTACAGAGCTGCTTTTCATGTAAAATGTTGGAAAAATTGGAACGGCAGGGGAACTGATGGCTCTCCTGCCTTGTTCTTCATTGTAGCGGAAAATTATTATTTTCCATATATCTTAATTGAATCTAATTTTAATTTGAAAATGGAAGCGTGGGCAGAGGAACTATGAATTTCAGTTTTTTCCAATATGACCTGGGCGTGGCAACCACTTGGGGAATTGGAATAGGGATAAGCATAGGAATCGGAATTATTTTAAAAAATTTGGTAATGGGAATTGGAGTCGGATTCCAAAATTTTTTAGACACGGGATTGGAATCGAACCAGTTTTGGTGACCCAGACCCCTTTGTTTCCACAGGCAGGTACCCAGTCCCACTCCCAAACCCGAAATCCAACAATGAATAATTGATCTAGTACTTACCGTTTTTGCTAACTCTGTTATTTTGTCAATCTCAATGTTGCCAGCATTGTCCCAGACGAATGCATACAAAAATTTTGTTCATGCCGAACATTCAACTGCCCGAACAAAAACATAGACGCGGCATGCCAGCCAATGGCATTCATTAATCATTATGAAGTCAGCCACAGTTCCAGTAACAGATTACTTTTTTTCTTTATTGCAGTGCTCCCGTCGATATTCTCAATTTTTCTCAACCGTTTTCCAGTACACATTATTAGTGTCGTTTTTCATCAAGCACGCTAACACGAAATGCAAAACAGTGACGTAAGTGTTTCAATTTAAATTGTCTTTAGACGTGAAGTACACCTGTTGTCGATATGATTCAAATTATGGGCTATGGCTGTTGTGTGTGAAAACTTTGAATATTTTATTGATGGCCAGGGAGATCCGCTGAACACAATGGTGGGCTTGATGGCACACCTGGATGAGAATGCACATTCTATGAACGTCCACCTGGCACAGACATCAGCTCAGCCAAGTCCAGTAGCATCCTTTCGCATTATTGAGGCTCCGATTGAAGAATTTGAAGGAAGGCGGAATTTACTGAAAGAAATACACGTAAAATTGCAACAGCGGTCGGGTGAGGGTCATGACATAAAACGGCTAGTGGCCTTGGTAGCAATGGGGGGAATGGGGAAGACAGAAACGGCCCGCAAACTCGCTCTTGATTATAGGGGTCACTACAAAAGTGTAGCATGGATCGACGCTGAGACCGAAGCCAGTACCAGGGAAAGCTTTTTCAAGATCGCCGAGACCCTGAAAATTCCCCTGCCCAACATTAATGTGGAACGAGAGCATCTGGCTAGTCTCGTGTACCGGCACATAAGCAACCATGTTAAGGAGCGAAGCTTGATCATATTCGACAACGCAAATCAACTGAAGACGGATGGAAATGTATTTGGCATTTTGGATTATCTGCCATGGCGAACGCTTGAAAACATTCCACTTGTTCTGGTCACCTCTCAGACGACAGAATGGAATCAATGCGCGGTCATCGACGTTACTGAATTGAATAAGAAAGAGTCTTTAAGCTTTCTACAGTCAAAATTCAAACTCAGCCTTGAAGACATATACCGTGACACGGATCTCGGTGATTTACTCGACAGTCTCATCATTAAGCTGAACGGCTACCCATTGGCTTTGGGATTGGCAGCAGCCAACATTCACTACGTTCCAGGAGAAGGATCATTCAATGTTCTAAAGCAGAGTCTGAAAGAGTACATTATATGTGTGGATGACAACAGAATTCTTGAGCAACGAATAGACATTCAGCTGGCCCCTGATTATCCCCATACGCTGCTAAATGTGTGGAACATTGCAATGGAAAATTTGGAGAAGAGGAAGGCCGGGCGTGAGGCAAAACAACTATTAGACATAATCGCCTTTATGCCCCAGCACCAACTGAAAGAATCTACGGCGAAGCTTGTTTACTGCAGTAGAAACGAGAGATTTGGAGTGTTACTTCCACGTGAAAATGATGCGAGTTTTGAGGAAGCTCTTCATGAGTTGGAGACAGTCGGCCTTGCGAGGGTTGGACACAGACACGGAGATCCAGTAATCCGTGTGCACCGCCTTATTCAAAGATTTGCAAGCCTTGAGAAGGGTGCGAGTGTAGGAATCGGAAAAATACTTTTAATGAATTTTGTGTCACCGAAATTCTGCAATCGTCGTGCCCTTACAGAAGAATGCTTGTGGACACAGCAGGGAATTCCAGGGTGGGCGCTTGAAAATGAATGGAGGACCCTGCTTTGGCTTCACAGCCTGCTATCCATTCGCTTGGACTCGCGTGTGAAAGCAAAGAGTACGGACCTGAGATGGAAGGAACAGCTGGGCAGGCTTCCAAATGGCGCAGATTTTGAGCGCCTTGTCGAGTTCATACTCAACGAATTCCCAGTGACGGAGTTACGTCGTCAAGACTTGTTCCATTCCCAAGTGTGGCCGATCGTCACCAAAGTTATCAAACTTCGACAGTCACTGATAGTTGGCAGCTCCACTGACTTTGGAGTTTTTCTGGATTTTTGGCTTTTCTTGCTTGCGATGAGATGCGTATATATCCAGGATCACTGGGGTCCTCCTGAGCGGCTGCAAGAGCCTCCGAATGGGCTACCTAGAGTAACGACCGAGTCTCTTACAGCATGGTCCTCCCGTATCGACTTTTCAAGGGTCTTAAGTATTTTCCCCGATGCACCAGTTACTGACGTTATGCAGCAGCTGATATTCGTTAGTGCTAGCTGGTGTTATCCCAGCCTTTGATCCTCACATTCGCAGCATTCAACCAAAGTAGTGGAAAAAGTTCAAAAAAATTTATGTTCAATTTCAGTTATACAGGCTCTTGGACCAATTCTATTTGGACATAAACATTTTCAAACCAAAAGCCCTATTTCGACTAGCGGAGGCCAAAGTTGCCCACAAACATACGCGAAGAGAGATGACGGCAATCTCTCTCTGGCTCTTAGTAAGTACTTGTTGCCATGAATTGCACATAATTATATGCCCGGAAAAACCCTTCTATGTTGTTCTTTGTAGAAGGAATTGTCCTTGGTGTGGAATCCGGATGGCGGTGAAGGTTTGACGTTGCTCTAGACCAATACATGTTTTAGTTCTAATAATTAATTATCTTTTAAATGGACACAGAGCTGGTGAGAAACTTCAATCTGTTGGATCATCTTTCATTGGCACTTGACCACGACTCATTGGAGGACAGATTGCAAGCACTAGGTAGGTCACCTCAGCGACTTGATTCTGCATTACGTACCGATTGATTTGATAGTAAGTTTCACCCTACAATAGGAATGATTCGACAGCTGGTTTGCAAATCTGGTTGCGCTCCTGACGTTGTCCAACATGAGCGTTTAATGGAACTTCTCTTTGACGGGTCAGTAAGGCAGCGAACATTTGAAAGGCCTAAGGAGCACATCAAGGTGTACCGTTACAGGTCCATGGAAGAATTTATTTATCCCGGAATTTCCAAGTTCGAGTCGTTGCTTGGCATTACATATTATTATGGATTTATTTTCTACCGCACAATCATTGTCTGCTTGGCTCTTTTCACCAAATTGCCTCAAGAGTCAGGATGGACGCTAAGCAAAACGATTTCTATTAAGAAAGCCAAGTTTGCCCTTTCCTTCTTCGCCACTTTTGAGCGGTATGGCAGGCATGAAGTCTGGAACACGGATGCTTGGTAAGTGTGAATTCAGCTTGTTTTTGCATAGCCATTATTACTTCTTATGGACATATTGTACAGGATTAACGTGTACAAGTACCCGCCATTTTCATTTTCGAAAGCCGAGCTGGAAGAAGACCAGGAGATTTTTACGTGTGCAGAACGTAAATTGAAAAAAGAAGCGGAGCGACTTCAAGTGGCTGAGTGGCTCGATCTAATGTTCAGGCTCGTTGAGAACCTTAGAAGAATTAACAGACACTTTGTGTTTCTCCTTCTTGAAGCAAAAGAAGGAAAAGCGTATTCTTGTGGATCCGGTTTACCCATCTTTTGAATGTATTGAAAGCTAAAAGTGTGGCATCATGTAATACGACCGTAGTGATTCGTAGGAAAATTGTAATTAACGAAGCGATTGCAGACATGCAAGACTAACTATTTGGTACACGTAAAATCAATACCGGCTGGGAGTATGTTAGTAACGCTAAATGCATAGTTTCATAACACAATAAATTTGATACATTTCAATGGAGGTAAAAACCGATGAATTGCAATGGAAGCAATTCGATTTCGATTCCAAAAGTAATGTTCGGACATTGCTGGACATTTTTGTGTATTTTGTTTTTCATAAAAATTGTTCAGAGTTTAAAGCTTAATTGGAAGCGTGAGTGACTTCCTGTGCACACAATTTTTCAAGTGATGTACCAAGAATTTGATTTTTTTATCGAAAACAATTAGTGGACGTCGTTGATACGTGTGTACGAGCAATGTCCTACCACTCTATTTTAATTTTGTAAGTTTTGTAGATGCAACTTATATTTATTGCGGCAGGAAATATAGGATTTTGAGATGTTGAATTTTTATCAGAATTTTGATTAAAACAATTGTTTAAAAATTATTTTGGACTGATATGTTCTGTCTTTTTGCGTATCTGGGCTTTAAATTATTTCAAAATTTTGGTAAAATTAATGGATTTTGTCAGACGTTGGTAAACCCAGGTTTCGCACACGAGAATCAGAAACGTGAACGTCAAGCTCTTGACGTACACGTTAGCCGTTCACGTAAGGACTTCGCACCAAGCCTATTTAGTCGTGCCGTGTGCACGTATGTCACACCACAAGTTTGAGTGAGTCACTCAAGCAAGGGGTAATATTTCCTTTTATAGCTCGCAAGTGCAGCTAATCATTTCATAGCGTACACTGTCAGATTATTCCTTTACAAAAGACTCACATGCTGAGCCACGGTGGCAAACTCAAAGCTATTTAATTTTCTGCCGAGTCATCCTCATCATTCTGTCCCTGCTATTCATGCAGTACTAGAAATCCTCCCTCCTTTCCCTGCACGTATTTCTGTCCTCATCTCCATTTGCAAATCTAAATTTTGATAAGTTCACCGCTCTGGTCTGGATGGACCAGCAGAGAAAAATTAATTGTGAAATAACTTGAACGTGAGTTTCCTAACCAAAATCATTTGCTTCTGCAGCAGCAGCAGCATTTTTAAAAAGAGATCTATTTGTTCATAAATGCATTCTACAAGCATTTTTTATGTCTGCCGACATTTCTAAAAAACATGTTTGAACTTGATTTATATTATAATTACTCTCGCCAAAGAAGTACAGAGCTGCTTTTCATGTAAAATGTTGGAAAAATTGGAACGGCAGGGGAACTGATGGCTCTCCTGCCTTGTTCTTCATTGTAGCGGAAAATTATTATTTTCCATATATCTTAATTGAATCTAATTTTAATTTGAAAATGGAAGCGTGGGCAGAGGAACTATGAATTTCAGTTTTTTCCAATATGACCTGGGCGTGGCAACCACTTGGGGAATTGGAATAGGGATAAGCATAGGAATCGGAATTATTTTAAAAAATTTGGTAATGGGAATTGGAGTCGGATTCCAAAATTTTTTAGACACGGGATTGGAATCGAACCAGTTTTGGTGACCCAGACCCCTTTGTTTCCACAGGCAGGTACCCAGTCCCACTCCCAAACCCGAAATCCAACAATGAATAATTGATCTAGTACTTACCGTTTTTGCTAACTCTGTTATTTTGTCAATCTCAATGTTGCCAGCATTGTCCCAGACGAATGCATACAAAAATTTTGTTCATGCCGAACATTCAACTGCCCGAACAAAAACATAGACGCGGCATGCCAGCCAATGGCATTCATTAATCATTATGAAGTCAGCCACAGTTCCAGTAACAGATTACTTTTTTTCTTTATTGCAGTGCTCCCGTCGATATTCTCAATTTTTCTCAACCGTTTTCCAGTACACATTATTAGTGTCGTTTTTCATCAAGCACGCTAACACGAAATGCAAAACAGTGACGTAAGTGTTTCAATTTAAATTGTCTTTAGACGTGAAGTACACCTGTTGTCGATATGATTCAAATTATGGGCTATGGCTGTTGTGTGTGAAAACTTTGAATATTTTATTGATGGCCAGGGAGATCCGCTGAACACAATGGTGGGCTTGATGGCACACCTGGATGAGAATGCACATTCTATGAACGTCCACCTGGCACAGACATCAGCTCAGCCAAGTCCAGTAGCATCCTTTCGCATTATTGAGGCTCCGATTGAAGAATTTGAAGGAAGGCGGAATTTACTGAAAGAAATACACGTAAAATTGCAACAGCGGTCGGGTGAGGGTCATGACATAAAACGGCTAGTGGCCTTGGTAGCAATGGGGGGAATGGGGAAGACAGAAACGGCCCGCAAACTCGCTCTTGATTATAGGGGTCACTACAAAAGTGTAGCATGGATCGACGCTGAGACCGAAGCCAGTACCAGGGAAAGCTTTTTCAAGATCGCCGAGACCCTGAAAA
The DNA here is from genome assembly GCA_034694225.1 of Bourletiella hortensis. NCBI lineage: Eukaryota > Metazoa > Arthropoda > Collembola > Symphypleona > Bourletiellidae > Bourletiella > Bourletiella hortensis. Next base: position 9,948 of record JAQFYD010000529.1, on the reverse strand, counting down.
TTCCCCTGCCCAACATTAATGTGGAACGAGAGCATCTGGCTAGTCTCGTGTACCGGCACATAAGCAACCATGTTAAGGAGCGAAGCTTGATCATATTCGACAACGCAAATCAACTGAAGACGGATGGAAATGTATTTGGCATTTTGGATTATCTGCCATGGCGAACGCTTGAAAACATTCCACTTGTTCTGGTCACCTCTCAGACGACAGAATGGAATCAATGCGCGGTCATCGACGTTACTGAATTGAATAAGAAAGAGTCTTTAAGCTTTCTACAGTCAAAATTCAAACTCAGCCTTGAAGACATATACCGTGACACGGATCTCGGTGATTTACTCGACAGTCTCATCATTAAGCTGAACGGCTACCCATTGGCTTTGGGATTGGCAGCAGCCAACATTCACTACGTTCCAGGAGAAGGATCATTCAATGTTCTAAAGCAGAGTCTGAAAGAGTACATTATATGTGTGGATGACAACAGAATTCTTGAGCAACGAATAGACATTCAGCTGGCCCCTGATTATCCCCATACGCTGCTAAATGTGTGGAACATTGCAATGGAAAATTTGGAGAAGAGGAAGGCCGGGCGTGAGGCAAAACAACTATTAGACATAATCGCCTTTATGCCCCAGCACCAACTGAAAGAATCTACGGCGAAGCTTGTTTACTGCAGTAGAAACGAGAGATTTGGAGTGTTACTTCCACGTGAAAATGATGCGAGTTTTGAGGAAGCTCTTCATGAGTTGGAGACAGTCGGCCTTGCGAGGGTTGGACACAGACACGGAGATCCAGTAATCCGTGTGCACCGCCTTATTCAAAGATTTGCAAGCCTTGAGAAGGGTGCGAGTGTAGGAATCGGAAAAATACTTTTAATGAATTTTGTGTCACCGAAATTCTGCAATCGTCGTGCCCTTACAGAAGAATGCTTGTGGACACAGCAGGGAATTCCAGGGTGGGCGCTTGAAAATGAATGGAGGACCCTGCTTTGGCTTCACAGCCTGCTATCCATTCGCTTGGACTCGCGTGTGAAAGCAAAGAGTACGGACCTGAGATGGAAGGAACAGCTGGGCAGGCTTCCAAATGGCGCAGATTTTGAGCGCCTTGTCGAGTTCATACTCAACGAATTCCCAGTGACGGAGTTACGTCGTCAAGACTTGTTCCATTCCCAAGTGTGGCCGATCGTCACCAAAGTTATCAAACTTCGACAGTCACTGATAGTTGGCAGCTCCACTGACTTTGGAGTTTTTCTGGATTTTTGGCTTTTCTTGCTTGCGATGAGATGCGTATATATCCAGGATCACTGGGGTCCTCCTGAGCGGCTGCAAGAGCCTCCGAATGGGCTACCTAGAGTAACGACCGAGTCTCTTACAGCATGGTCCTCCCGTATCGACTTTTCAAGGGTCTTAAGTATTTTCCCCGATGCACCAGTTACTGACGTTATGCAGCAGCTGATATTCGTTAGTGCTAGCTGGTGTTATCCCAGCCTTTGATCCTCACATTCGCAGCATTCAACCAAAGTAGTGGAAAAAGTTCAAAAAAATTTATGTTCAATTTCAGTTATACAGGCTCTTGGACCAATTCTATTTGGACATAAACATTTTCAAACCAAAAGCCCTATTTCGACTAGCGGAGGCCAAAGTTGCCCACAAACATACGCGAAGAGAGATGACGGCAATCTCTCTCTGGCTCTTAGTAAGTACTTGTTGCCATGAATTGCACATAATTATATGCCCGGAAAAACCCTTCTATGTTGTTCTTTGTAGAAGGAATTGTCCTTGGTGTGGAATCCGGATGGCGGTGAAGGTTTGACGTTGCTCTAGACCAATACATGTTTTAGTTCTAATAATTAATTATCTTTTAAATGGACACAGAGCTGGTGAGAAACTTCAATCTGTTGGATCATCTTTCATTGGCACTTGACCACGACTCATTGGAGGACAGATTGCAAGCACTAGGTAGGTCACCTCAGCGACTTGATTCTGCATTACGTACCGATTGATTTGATAGTAAGTTTCACCCTACAATAGGAATGATTCGACAGCTGGTTTGCAAATCTGGTTGCGCTCCTGACGTTGTCCAACATGAGCGTTTAATGGAACTTCTCTTTGACGGGTCAGTAAGGCAGCGAACATTTGAAAGGCCTAAGGAGCACATCAAGGTGTACCGTTACAGGTCCATGGAAGAATTTATTTATCCCGGAATTTCCAAGTTCGAGTCGTTGCTTGGCATTACATATTATTATGGATTTATTTTCTACCGCACAATCATTGTCTGCTTGGCTCTTTTCACCAAATTGCCTCAAGAGTCAGGATGGACGCTAAGCAAAACGATTTCTATTAAGAAAGCCAAGTTTGCCCTTTCCTTCTTCGCCACTTTTGAGCGGTATGGCAGGCATGAAGTCTGGAACACGGATGCTTGGTAAGTGTGAATTCAGCTTGTTTTTGCATAGCCATTATTACTTCTTATGGACATATTGTACAGGATTAACGTGTACAAGTACCCGCCATTTTCATTTTCGAAAGCCGAGCTGGAAGAAGACCAGGAGATTTTTACGTGTGCAGAACGTAAATTGAAAAAAGAAGCGGAGCGACTTCAAGTGGCTGAGTGGCTCGATCTAATGTTCAGGCTCGTTGAGAACCTTAGAAGAATTAACAGACACTTTGTGTTTCTCCTTCTTGAAGCAAAAGAAGGAAAAGCGTATTCTTGTGGATCCGGTTTACCCATCTTTTGAATGTATTGAAAGCTAAAAGTGTGGCATCATGTAATACGACCGTAGTGATTCGTAGGAAAATTGTAATTAACGAAGCGATTGCAGACATGCAAGACTAACTATTTGGTACACGTAAAATCAATACCGGCTGGGAGTATGTTAGTAACGCTAAATGCATAGTTTCATAACACAATAAATTTGATACATTTCAATGGAGGTAAAAACCGATGAATTGCAATGGAAGCAATGCAATGCAATGTTGTTGCCAACCAAAGCGGGATGGAAGGTTCATTATACAAACATCTCGAATGAAGTGCGGGTCTGAGCACATGCACATAAACCTGTAAAGTACATCAAATATGGTCACAGTGAGTTCCTGCACACCAAAGCATGTCGATCGTACCCCTCTGTCGGATTCAAAGCGGCGGTAATCAATGCACCTTGACCGCTTCGAAGCACTTCGCAATCAAGACGTTCACCCAAAGTCGTATAGGACACGAATACAATGCCATTGTGGCTCACACCATAAGGCTACCTGGGATTCCCTCATGGGCCAACCCCACCATGAATCTATCTGCAATTTAACGGAACACCTGCGAGGGAATACACTGTGAAATTCTAGACTTCCAGATTCTGTAAACTTACATTGGAAGTTGCCAAAGATTTCCTAAGTCTCAAGCATTGTAACTGTTGCCGCTGTAATTTGTTTCGCTACTGCTCCATTGCAGATTATGCGCAACGGAATCGTACGTAACTCTGGCGTTGTGTCTATCTGTGTTTTTAACAAGAATGGCATCGTTTGTCGCCTACAGGGCTGGGGAATGGGAATCGGAATTAGAATGGCAACTCGAATTTTTCGAAAAAATGGGGAGTAAGAATTGGAATCGAAAACGCTGTAGCAAGGGTACTGGAATCGGAATTTGGAAGTGGTACTGCAGCCCCTGTATGGTAATCAGAATTGGAAAAATTCCGATACAATTCCAATTCCCCACCACTGCACTGCACTGTACACTTTGAACGCTTTTGAAACGTTTTCCAAGCTTTGCCACTGCTACAGTACTGCTATTCGTGAGGCAGCAATGACGCAACGGCTGATCCGTTGGGTAAGGCATGGGATTCCTTTCGACTGCATATGTATTGCAACGTCTTACTGACGCTATTTGAGCCTGGCGGCTGTGTTCAGAAATTGTCTTAGTTTATTGAGAATCAACGGAATAAATGCTCGTCTTTCATACGTACAAGTGAACGTTAAGCAGCTGAAAATGGGGTTAAAGAATCCGGTTAGAAAGCCCACTGAGTACTATAAAATCTGAAACGCAACATGTGTTTTTGCATGAAACAGCACTTTACGTAATGTCGTATGAGTTGTCAGATATTTTACCTGATTTAGAAGAATTAGAATCGGAATTATAAATTTTTCCGTACGTATCGGAATTTTAAATTTTTCCATACGTGTTGGAATTTTTAGAATTGGAATCGGTATTTTCGTTTTCGTGGAACAGGAATTGGAATCGGAATTCGAATAATTGAACAGTTTATGTATTGGTATTAGAATCGGTCTTTTTCGATTCCCAGAATTGGTCGCCCATGAGTGCGCTTTAAATCCTTCGTTCCCTACGCCTAAGAAAATCCTAGGTGGGAATCTGAATTACACCAGTTTATCTCTAACACCTCCAAAACATCTCCATAGAGGGCTACGGTTATTTACCTGGCGCAACGTGCATCACCATCTCCACAGGTCCCTTAACTCTACCTTCCAACTCAACGTTATTGGTCCAGTTGTTCAGAATTCACTGTCTATTTCCAGTTCATTCCTCTCACTATTTCCATGCCTTGTATCATGATTATGCTAACTATGTGTTTCATAACAACTACTTTTCCTTGCCCCACTTTGCGTCTCCGGAGAAGGCAAAACCACACATTTGTTACTCTGTACACTCTTGCAGCACAGCTAGGCTCATCGGTCCCATTCAACACAATCTAAATATATACATTATTGTCCATGTAAACTTCTGGTCCTTAGTAGCAGCTCTTCTTATCACTGTTCACCTTTGTTTGTATACACTTTCCTCCCTCTTCGAGAGTTATGACGTCACACTCAGAACCTTATGGAATCAAGTTTCCTCCAGTATCATCTCCAGTGGTGGCTCTGCATTTGAACCTTCAACTCCTCTTCCCGTTCTCTTGCCCTGTAATTAATCTACACACAGTCATCACAGCTTTACTTATAATAAACGATAATCATTAGTTACCCCTCACCTTTCGCTCGTGCCTATCTACAAGCTTATTTCAGATGTTTACAGACATTCACTACTACGTTGGTTTCCGTTTTTATTCATTATCCGGATATCACGTTGTAGTTAATATCGCCGCATCATCACATCGCATCCTCAAGTTATCGTGAACACCAGTTCTGACGGTCCCAATGGCTTTGCATGGCCGTCTGTAAATTTGCTTCCAGCTGACTGCTGGCAAAGATCGACTCAGCAGTTTGGCGCATATCATGCACACCATAACCAATTAGTTTAGACCAGGCCGGAATCTCCCGATGCTTATTGATCTAGGGCGAGTTACGCAGCAGTCACAACTTTAAAATAGCGCTCACTTTATATGACATAGTCAGGCCATGACCACAGGCCCTTTCATTAAGCGCTTAAGTGGCAGCACCGTTCCCTGACACCAGCGAAGGAACGACCCCTTGAACAGTTATGCATCCAGGATTCGGTATCAATTGCAAAATACTTTTTACAAACGTTCCAGGCAGGGCCCAATATGATAGTGTCAGCAACCGACCTAAAAATCGAAACACAGGAAAACTTTTGCGAAATCTTCCTGACCCGTTACGAGAATTTGGAGCCAATGGGGTGGGCCTTCTCATTGGGGCCCCGGTGAAATCATATTTGGAAATCGGCCGACGTTGCGTTGGGTGCCTTGTGACCTGCAGAGCCCTTTGGACTCGGTCCGATAATCCTGATTGTTTCACAAATATATTTAGGGGGACTGCCCAAATGGTTTAACGCCCCACTTGAAAAAGGTCTTTATCTTTGTGTTCGGGCCGCTCCAGTGTCCACAGCTAGCGTTTTACACTCAAACTTCGATAAGACGAACGCCCGAGTAACATACACTTGCACACTGTACGACACGACGTACAGGTTTCTCGGCCCGTTGGTAGCCCCTGTAGTGTAAAATACATCAGATATAACGTACCTCCGCAATAACGTACCAAATTTATCGGTCCCTTGACGATCCGTTGTATCGAGGTTTCAGTGCACTGTATTCTTGGATCGAATTACAGGGTGAACAACAGGTGCTCCTGGTACACACTGCCCCTGCCCCCTCATCAATGATGATACTTTCATGAATGTAACGGATCCGGGCAGCTGAACAAGGAAGAAGAACGCATTCCTCATTCAGTCGTTCCCATCACGAAGCATTAGTCAACATTTCTTACGCCACCGCCGAATTAAAAGTTTCGCACTAGAACTTGAAGTTGTTCTTCATTTTCACCCTCTTGGCATTCGTGTCTGTAGTCAGCAGGTAAGGTACCAGGTAACCTATTTTTCCTTTTACTTCTCTGGTACATATCTACAACACATGGTATCCAGGCCTGATCCATCGTTATGAAAGACTTCTAAAGACTTTTTAATTCATGAAAAACACATGCAAGAGCTGGACCACGCCGGTGCAAGAACATTATGATGGCGCCTTTTGAATCTATTTTTCGCGATTGCGGAGGTGAGCGAAAAAGTCCATAGTCTACAGTCAAAAAATGTGCCTATAAATTACCGTCACCCGCAGTTACCGTAGCGAGCCCAGATCAGACGACAAGAAAGGCTAATTCTGAAAATGCAGCTGTAGTTGGTCCTGGAGATTATAAAAAGGGACCATACAAGTCAGATTTTGATGGTGGTGATGTGGGTGTTGGTGGCCTCGCTTTCCAAATCCGAGAACATGTGAATACTTATGTCAAGTCATCGAGAGACCTTGTAAACCACAATATTGATGGCTGAAATTCTAAAATTCTGTCCTCTGCAGCTGTAATTGTTAGGAAAAACGTGAATAAACCATGTCACGAAAAGATACATTCAGTAATGAACAGTAAAGTGTAATAGCTGAAAGGAGGACCGAAGTCAAGCGGAGGGACTACCATTCAAAACAAATGGGAAAACGGGACATGAAAGAAGCAGACGTGGATAGTGCTGAAGATTTGCCGTGCTGTTCCAGGTCTGTCCATCCCCAGGGGTTTGGTGGACGACTGAAGAAAGGGCATACGACAAGCAAACATTCGTGCACGAGTTTAGCTACAAATATTCTGACTTGAAGTGACACGAACGGATTCCTTGAACGATTCTCTCCAAGGCCCAACTTGAAAATAAATGAGGATTCGTAAGATTACAGAGAAATTACAATCACCTCGTGACTTTTGTATTGCAGCCTGGCCCGCTGAACTGAAAATTAGTTTGCGCTGCGTCATACAAGCATCACTTTTCCGCGTCTTTTATATACCGCAATTCCTCTATGAAGCGCCGGCCTCCATTAAACGCCGGCCTCCAATAAGTGCCGGGGTCACATGAAGTTCAAAATAATAAGCGACGGGTCTCTGTTAAACGCCGGGGCGTTTATTGGAATCAACCTGAATTTGTGTAAAACGAGAGAAGTACAATGAAACTGCATGCAGTTTCCAGCGTTTATGTTCATAATTAACATAAGGGTTTAAGTGCCAAATGTGTGAAATTCTCGCCAGAGAGTTTAAGTTTGCTTACGAATGGACTAATGCAAGCCATTTAAGACTGAAATTTTTGCAACATTTGGAATGCCACGGGGTACAAAATAAAAATCGCTGGGGCGTTTATGAGAGGAAATACGGTACTTGAATTTCACGTGGCAGGGTTATTTCATTACACTTCATTTACCCTGAATGAGTTAGCCGTTCTGTGTCCCCTTCATGTAAAGTTCTTGGCGGGAATGCAAGTGGCCGATGGAAACCCCTGCACTGTTGTGTCTGCCGGTGGTACCCTTCCAACACCAGCGTACCGAGGGGGAGGCTTGGAGGGCTCAAGCCCACCCCATGGTCTGCAAAATAAGCCTCGATGACCCGAAAATCAGACAAAAAACGTTAAAGTTTTTACATTGATGGTGTGCTGAAGCCCACCCCTTTTTAAATTTTTCGGTACGCCACTGCCTTCCAATCAAGTTACCCTGTTGCACCAACGGCTTCAAATACATGGTTGATGACTACAATTACAGAGGAGAGTACTAAGCCTTTTACGTAGCTCTGAATGTTTTCAGAGCGGGACCGAATAGACTTGAAACCTCGTAGCTCTGCATTCAGACTTATCCCTGAAATACCAAACGAGAGGGGCTTTAGTTTTTACCACACTGGGAAAATGGAAAAAAAGATTAACCAAACATCACCTGCTAATAAATTTGGAGTGGGTCTAAAGTCACGGCCTCAACAGTTTCTTCACCTGCAAAAAAATGTGTTCAGAGTCAATTTCTTGGTCCAGTTCCGCTTCTACAGGGTCCAGCTCAGGTGAATCTTCAAGCACTTCTACCTCATCTTCCTTGTTCTCACGAGGGGTGCCGTAAACCTTCTTGCATGATGGAGATTCCGGACGCTTGGCCTTTCTTTTTCTGCCATCCCCAGATGTTGGGTCTCCTATGTGTCTCCCGTTATACTTTTTTGCAAGCACGGCAGCAGGGAAGTATTTAGGACGCGGGCCAGTTAGAGCAACTCGCATCAAATCTTGCAGTGTAGTCTCCTTCAAGTTTGTCCTCTGCGATGACTTCATCTACTTCAAGATGCTGAAAACACGTTCATTATCCGAAATCTTTCCATTTAACCTCACATTGGCACAAAAAATACGCATTTGACAACTTTAAAATTAAATGTTGGGCCGGATTTGGCACCCCCCCCCAGAAATCGGCCAAAATTCACCCTTGGGACGGGGTCGCGGGACAGCGTAGGTTTACCTCTATGAATTGCAACCCATGGTTGCCCTTGTAGCTGCTCATCCCTTGGTTAGTAGCTTGACGCAAGCAGACACTGCATCGAACATCGTTGCTAGGACCGTGCTAAATCCTGACCGGGGTATTCAGTTCTTTATCGTGGGTTCAAGCAACGCGGCAGAACACAAATCAGGGCTTCCTGAAGTTGTTTTCACAATCGCCATGTTGGGGCATTTCAATGGTATTTGGTTACTCATCTCAACCATGAGTCGCCTCGCATCCCTTCCACCTATACTGTGACAAAAGGGACGCATGGACGTGGTCGGGTCCCTTCTGTCTATCTGGGCCCCATTGGTGGGCCAAACACCGGGAAAAAGAATTGACCGTAAGACACTGCTGTGGCATTCAACTTGGGTATTGCTGGCACTGTAATATCAACAGCTGCTACCGTGGAACACTTTCAAGCATTACGGTAGCCCCAGAAATCCGAGTGGGAAACGTGTCCATTCGCTCCTTGCTGGAACGGAACTTTTCCTTCTCCGCCAACCCCGACGCTTGGTTTTCTTTTGACATGAAGTTTGGAAATCGCAGTCGCGGTAGCATGTTGGTGCTCCCGCAGAAGCATGAATACTTAACAGTAGATGATTAAAAGGACTACGTTCTGCTAACATCCCTTGTAAAGGAGAAAAAGAGTAAGGATTCGATAAGTCCTGAAGAGGTCAGAGATTTTTTTAAGGTGGAGAAGATCGTTTATATGACCGAAAAGCGTGATATTGAGACGATCGCTTCGCTAGGACACGACATCCTGGGTCATGACTATGAGATACTGAAACGGAAATGGCTGCCGACCAAGATCTACGTTCACAGCGACCCAATTCAGGGTTATGAGCTCGCACGACGGTACACTACTGCTCTAATAGAAGCTGGTGTTGTGTACTTTTGGCAGAAATTCGGGGCGAGAAGAGTTCAGTAGGATAGAATCGACACTTCATAAGAACATGGCCATGTTCTGTGGGTGTTGAAGGGTCGGCGAGGGATAGCGATAGTGGCCAGTTTCAACCCGTTGGGCTGTAAGATTTACTCACGCGTGAGGGACTGTGTTTGCTTGGCTTTGGAATAGCCGTCTGCTTCCTCATGAAGCTGATCGGAATGTCAAAATTGCTCTCGCGTTGGCTGCGTCAGACCTGCAGCAAGCCTAAAAGAATGCGTTACGCAGTATCGCGTGACAATGTCAGTGGCCAGTGAGATTCGTCAATGTTAACTCGCAGCATGCTGTACAATGTAAGGCC
>JAQFYD010000528.1:0-17815 GCA_034694225.1 Bourletiella hortensis | reverse complement strand
TAATAATTCTAGCTAAGACGTTTATTTACCAGCCAGGGACCTTTAAATGGAACTCATTCAGTCACAGAGGTCTCTCGTAGACTCTTAATTATTGTGCTGTGGGAGGGAGCAGAATTCCAGACATGATTCAAAGAAAATCAAAAAGGGGTAAAGAATAAACAAATGCAAGTATGGTACATGTGATAAAGTAAATTGTACCGTAATTTTTAGCTGTAGGAAAAAAGTAAGTTGTCAGAGCATTTAATTATGTCATCTGTGAAGAAAATCCTGACTTTGACCAAGACAGCAATGACGCTTCCGCTCAAATCATCAAAATATGTTGTCGGGTAATCAATCAATCGAGCCTGTCAAAGTCAGTCTTTTTCGTCTTTATAATTTAATGGCGTGCGCTATTCTTACGCACACAATAAGGCAATCCATTATATTTCAATTTTTCAGTTTTTAATCCCTTCTCCGCATCGTCTTTATTATTTGTTGTTAAGGGTAGTTACATACGAATTAATTTCTAGATCTAACCTTAATATTATTATTAGTCTCAGTATTAAGCTGGAACAGGATTTTTTTGTTTCCTGCAAATATATTTGTTGTGTCCTTTTATTATTATTGTATTGTTGTCCGTAAGATTATATGTCTGGGTCACCGCATTTTTAATAATTGCACTCCGTGAGTTGTGAAGGAAAAAGCGACGTGATGCGGTGCAACGAGTAAAGCAACTGTATTCCTTTGTAATGATTTGTGTGTAGCAGCAGTATGAGTGATTCACTGGGTTCATTTCACGCATCTTGATTGTCCATAAGAGGAGTCCCTCTACCCAAATACTCGTTAACTTGAGATGAAACAGTCTCTTGATCTTTCAGCACGTTCAAGATTCTTTCCAAAAATAAATGCGAGAGTTCAGAGACTGCAAAGAATATGCATGCGTTAGTATGAAAAGTTGGCTTGGAGCCCATGCAATGCATCACATGTGTTTCAGCTAAAAAATCAGAGCAATTTGAAAGGGAATACACACACCGGCATTCACTTACACACGGCTTCCCCCACGAGAGTTCTCGCATGAAAGGATTCAATTTCTGACCAAAATCAACAAAGGGTTCAAGGAACACGGCCACTACTGCAAATATCCCTTTGCCTCTCAATTTTCTGTAGACATAGAGGAATACTGCAGAGCTTGCTGCATAATAACACTCCTATACCATCAGCCATGGGTAAATCCAAGGGTAAGAATAATTCGAAAAAGCCAGGACCAGTAGAAACCAACAACAAGGGAGCAGTTGAATCCAGCAGGAGTGAAATTTCAACAGAAGATGACACATTATCCAGTGAGCTGAAGAAAACTGTAAACTTGAAAGTGGACGATGATAAAAGAGTAGGGACAGTGAGTTCGGATGGGCTAGAGTGCCCAGTTTGTAAAAAGGCTGCATTGTCAAAATGTGGTGGTTGCAACAAAGTTGCCTACTGCTCCCGTGAACATCAAAAGCAGGACTGGAAGGTTCATAAAGCCAACTGTTCTCTGTGGAAAGTGGCCCAGTCACAGGAACTTGGTCGCTATCTGATAGCAACGAGGGAGATTAAGGCTGGAAGCATCATACTTCAAGAGAAACCATTGCTTCTGGTACCACCGAGGATCACTGCCCCCGTTTGTCTAGGCTGCTACAATGAACTACTCTCGCCAGAGGAGATTCAACAAGGTATACAATTTACAATAATCAGGTAATGAATGGAAAGTCTCATATTATAAATATTTTCCCACAGGAGATCAAGATGTCCGCCCAAGCGCTTGTGCCAAAGACTGCGGATGGCCAATGTGCAGCAATGAGAACTGTAAGGTGGAGCGGCGTGATCATGAGGCTGAATGTAAAATATCCATCAGCCGTGGGGGTGTCTGCATTAAAAATTTTGGTCAAGACCATCCAATGTACCAAGCTATTGGAGTTTTACGGTCTTTAGATCTCAGGCAGAACGATCCTGAAGCTTATGAGCAGTTGTTGAAACTCCAGTCTAACGTGGACAAACAAAAGGCGCAACAATCAGAGGAGCTTCAGCCTGACCTAGGAATGGTTGTCAACCTCATACGGAATTTTTTCAAACAAACCAGCGCTGACGTCAGCGACGAATTAGTGGCCAAGATATCTGGAATAATTGAGACCAACGGGCATGAAATACCGTTGCCAGGAAACTACGGACAGTTGAATCGCCGCTTGATAGGTTAGCTCGTTTATAATGTGAATAGAAACAAGAAATACTAATGCCAAATGAGCACGGCTCTTTTTTGCTTGTGGTCAATAGGAATTTACAATACGGCCTCTCTACTGGAGCACAACTGCAAGCCAAATTGTGTGAAAGGATGGGAATCGAAGACAAAGGAGATTATTATTCGAGCGTCGGTGAACATCAGTAAGGGCGACCACCTCTCCATATCTTATGTGGACCCATTGTGGGGAACTAGCGATCGTCAGAATTTTCTACAAATGACGAAATTTTTTACATGCAAGTGTGAGAGGTGCTTGGACCCCACGGAACTGAATTGTCACATTAGTTCGCTTCGCTGCCAGCAAATTCAGTGCACGAACAAAGTGGAGGTGGAAGAAAAGAGTGGGATTCATGCTAGTGGAACTGGAATGATCGTACCGGAAGATCCTTTGAGTCCAGAGTCCCCGTGGAAATGCCTCACTTGCGGGGAAAATTATCCAGTCAAGTACGCGGCAAGCATTGTCGAGAAAATTGGACGAGAGGTGGAGGAGTTTCAAGAAAAACGTGGGAATGTAACAGCGGAAGAAGAATTTATCCGTAAATTTGCCAAAACTTTGTCCTCCAACCACTTTTACTTGCTTGAAATCAAAGTGGAATTAGCCCAACTTTATGGACGGACAGCGGACGAACCATTGCCTATGCTTTCACCCATGAAACTCCTAAGGAAAAAGACATTGTGTGAAGATCTCTTGCGGGTTTTTAACACAATAGTTCCAGGTATAGACACTCTCCTCTCTTCATATTTGAACAAACATGCTGGCTGTGTCAGTCTTAACTTGGTCATTTATAATCATTGTAGGCTACAATCGTCTAAGAGCTCTCATACTGTACGAGCTTCAGGCTACCGTGGGAACACTTTCAAAGCTAAAACATAGCTGTGGAGATATCCCTACTCAAGTCCACATAGAAGAACTTACGGTACAGTAAAATAACCTAATTCCTTCAATTTTAATCGTAAATAGGGGAAAATATTTCAAAAGCCAATAATTTTCTGTGGTCGTAGAAATGTGCTCATATTCTATCGGAAGTGACTAAAGTTCTGTCTTGGGAGCCAGAACTTTCTGTTGAGTATAGGAGATGTGAAGGTGCAAAAAGGGAGCTGGCCGAGCTGGAGTTCCTCGTCAAGGCTGCCCGAGATTTGCACGAGGAGGAAGAAAATGGCGCGTCTGGAGTAGCATCTGCGGCACAGCCCCAGCTGGCCGCAATAAACCAAACGGAGCAACCTTTGGAGCTCGATGACGACCTGGAGTTGTTTTAACATTTGTGTGATAACAAAATACGGCTACTTTTCCTTAAAGTGTTAACACTGTTGCTAAGGGACTTTCACACAATAAACCCGACTACTGAGTAATCTATTTACTATTTCATTAGTACTGCCGTACTTTGTAACAAATTCGAATGCAATTAGTGCCGAAACACTACCAAATTGTTTTACAAGTCTTTCAGTCATATCAACATGGCAAAATACAATTTCTGCTAATAATTTACAACTTTACCACCATATGAGAGACTACGGATTTACAAAAATACTGCGAGAATCAACCACTAATATCCACAAAAACAAAACGAATAGAATTCTCATAACTCATAAAAGAATACATGAAGAATGAACAACAACAAATGTGTAGGGAAACACGTTGCGATATCCCTTGGTAAACGGGTACAAATATATTAGCCTTTTACGACAGTCCATCACACTCATTGTAAATTCTAAAACTTCGTAGGGTCGGTCCACAAATAATCTTCTTGAGATAGTGCGTAAGTTAAATGGTGAGGCGCTGATCCCAGATGCTGAAAATACATTCCGAAACTTATCAAGGTAAGTGTTTAAAATTTGAAATTCTTTCCACTGTGGTTTTGGACAATAGCAGCTTACCAGGTGTTGAAACGAGCCGTAGGATAACATTTGCGAAGTATGGGGGCAACCAAGTGTGGTGGCTGAGGAAGAAATCGGTATCGGTAGACACGCTGCAAACGTTCCATACGAGTTATACCTCGACAGGGTCCGAACGTCGGATCTAGATCAAATTCCTCCAGAATCATTTCCTTTTCAGCCTCACTCAGTTCATTGACTGTGTGCTCTTCTTCCTCTGCGTTCTCGTTCACAACAATGTATGTATGCGACACAAAATCTTGATCTTTGGGTTGAAGCTTTGTTTCTGTCTCAGTCTTTCCTTCTTCTTCTTCTTCTCCCCCTTGCGCGAGATATTTTCCTTTTCTACCAGCAAGTGCTTGACCTTTGGATTCACTGACTGAACCATTAGAAGGACGTTTCCTTGCCTTAGCTCGTGTCCTTTCCGAAATTCCTGCACCTGCCTTGGTCTCCTCCTCCAGAATTTCGACGTCGTCCTTGTTGCTGTCGACACTAAGCTCAACGACATCAGGTTGTTTCTCCGATACACCTGACTCACGTTTTGTACCCGCTTTACCGAATTTCTGCTTCTTGTTCGTCAAGACTGATGATATTTTGACTTGTTTAGATTTTCCACTTTTGCGAGATGAAGACTCGGTCGACGTACCAGCACCTTTGCTTCTCGCACTTGCTCTTCCTCGCTGACCTCTCCTAGTCGTTTTCATTGTAGATTTAGGCACGAACAGGATGATCTTGGACTACGCTTCTGGAGGAAACAGAAAAATCACATAGCCACTACTTGTATTCCCTGACCAATCTGAATAAAAATACAGAAAAAAGAATCGTCCATGCTTACCTGCGTATAAATTACTCTTGACACTCTCAGCTCACTTCCTACTGAAATGCCAAATTAAATCTTCAGATACGAAACCTAAACTACGATTTTCTCCGCCGTGAAAACGACAGTAGAAAATTTTATCCCGCGTTTAAAAAATCAAAAGCTGAAAGCGCCAACTTTGAATCCACACTCCACATGGCTATCATGCTACGTCGTTTTCGCTGGACGTTTTGCCATAGTTCCATTCGGATTCGGGTTATTTTGACTTGCCACTTCGCGCATACGGAATTTTATTGCTACTTACAAGTGTAACGTTAAAAATTTATTGCCTTGCTCATGCATATCAGTTGATTTCGTTCAAATTACCAACACTGTTAGACGAGAGCTCGGAAAAGACATGGAAAACTGCAAAGCATGAAGCAATTTTGCTGAGTTCTACAATAAATTATAGCTGTCGTCGTCTCATCTTTCATTCTCCATAATATCAACAAGTGACAATGTTACTGGAAAAGGATTAGTTTTATGAATGACTCGGAATTCGAGACCCATCACCGTTCGGGTGACAGCATGATGAACTGAAATAAAAATGAATGGCAATATCGCATCATGTCGGATGTTGATTCCAGCTCTGCCTATAGCCCCTCTTGTAACTTTGCTAGTTTACACGAAGCTCCAGACATAAAAACTGCAAAATTACCACCAGATTCTCGTCTTATTTTTCATTCATTCAGTCAATGCAATCCAATGCAGTCAGCTTGGCTTCTTTCTCTGTTCTTGCAGAACATGCAAGTAGTATTGTTTCATTTAGTATAATACACGGTGCTCCTATCCACGTCCAAAATGCCGTTTCATTCATCGAATCTGAGCATCCATCGTACTCCTATCCAGAGGTCAAGATCAAGAAAAGGAGCAATCATTTGTCCCTTGGCAAAATTTTGTGCTTTTTCTGACATGGTTCGTATTCAAAAATACAGTAGAATAATTTCCAACAACATTCCGTAAGAAAGAATGCCATAATTTTCGACTTAAGGTAATTGCAATTGGTATCTTTCTCTTTGGGGTGGGGACACTGGGGAATATTAAAGCCGCCGTTTCTGCCGACTCGGTTGATCCGAATGAGAAAATGCTTCAAGTCACATGGGACGCTGTCACTGTTTTTGCATGTGAGAATGTTTTTCTGTTTTTACCTTTGAAGCCATTTAGCTTCCACGTCCGAGGATCTAAAACTAGCCATTTTCTTTGCAGGTCTGCTAGTCGCAATCTGGAACTTTCTCTGTACCATGGCTCTCTTCATTGGCGTTCATGGAGTGAGTATTTCTAGCTAGGAGCATTGGCATTGATAGAATAGAACAATGGTGATTTTAAACTGAAATTTTGATTTCTTTTAGCCCAACGTTGTCATACTGCGCCTGTGGGAGGCTTCTCAAAGCATCTCGCTCGTTTATTCCGTTGGTGTTCTCTGGACCAAAGCCTACGTTCTCTCAAATTTCCATGTGGGATTTGCCATCTGCTTGCTCGTCCTTAAGGGACTCTCACTCATCACTGTAGAAATGTTCATCCGATATTTAAATCTAAGACTCCGTTCCGCCCGTCGAATTATCACCAGCAAGGTGCAAAGAGTTTGAAATGTTTTCACGTACTGAAATAACGGCGAGTTGTCTTATTGTAGCAGTTTAATCCCACTTTATCTTTATTTTTGTGATCAACAAAATATAATATTAGCCTTTGGATACTTTCTTCATGTTCATACAAGAAGGTACGAATTAAATTATATTATTACTTAACATAGGCCAAGTGCTGGTTTTTTGGGTAAACAAAATAAATAACTCCTCTTGTCAGCTTTACAATAATTTGCTTAACAAAAGAGGTAAAACTTAGTGGGATTTCTTACCGACGCCCATTCATGGAATCATTTTGTAAAAGAAAGGCATCTGACAATTGTGACGTGGTCACATAATTATGACACGTTTGTAATAAAAACTGACTTTAGCGAGAACGCAGGCGTACGGGAAAAAGGTCACTAGTTGGAAAGTCGTTAATTAAGGAATGACTTCAAAATAAAAAGAGCGCTTTAGCATTTTTTTCATCCTCTCCCACCCAAGAGTTTCTTTGGATATTTTTCTGTTCATTATTGACACTCGTAGACTAGGAGTAAATCGTCATTAGAATCATCTGGAAAATAAAACACCTCATTATGTTCACATAGAGAGATTCGTAAAGCGGTAATATTCTGATTGTTCACGAAATGATACCTCTTCGATGGACAAGGGATTTGACTTGGTCTTCGTGTCCAGGGCATGATGTCGCTCTGAAATGCCGTAAACCATGTTAGGAGGAGAACAAATCAAAGATGTGGCATATCTCATTTAAAGTTTTGAGCATTTACCGTGAGCTAGATGAAGCCGTAGCATTGCCATTAGAAAAGCTTCCGAGGTAAGAATGGCGTCTCTGGCAAAGCGGAGAACAAGACACTCGAGTACTTTGTTGGACACTCCAACACCTGCTTCCCAAAGCATGGCTCGTAAATGGTAACTACTCGTCTTTCCGTGCTTCCCTCTATCCCATTTCTGAAAGGCAGCCTGTGGAACAGAACCATCAAAATTTAAAATCCATTTAGACCCTCGCTCCTTTTACTTTGCACAACAGTTAGTTTACCTTCCAGAAGAGAAGCATGCCAAGCAAGCCTGGTAAGTCTTTCATGGCAAGTCGCCCACTTATGTTCGAATCTCTTAACATTATAAGGCTCTTGCATAGCTCAAGGGATGGCTTGGACCAAAGCCATGCTGTAGGAAATAGAAAACAAAATTAGTCAAAACCGTTGCAACAATTTTAGAACATGAATGAGAGCTTTCGTGACTGACTTTTATAATGATGCTTTATTAGTCGCCTGAATTGCCCCGCATCAATCTCGGGAGGCAGCCTTGTACTCCAGCGAACCATTAGCTGGCGGCACTCCGTCTATTCAGAATCAAGAATGAAGGGACACTGCTTGAATATAAAAATGTACGATAAGTTAAATGGCTGAGACACTTACAGTACTCAAATTATTGTTATCAAAGCTCTCCACAGAAAAATTCCTGTACAGCATGTTGTCCTCATTTACTTCCCTGCAATAATTTCAAGTATTACAATTAACTCTGCATCCATCCATATGTCTTGCGTATTTTGGGTGGTACAACTCCTCACCAAATGGAACTCTGCTCATCGGTAAGTATCCTGAGCAAAAATTTGGCTTCACAGTTTGGTTGTTTTGTCTGGGGAATAATAACGTACTCGCCAGGGGGCAGGGCAAAAAATGTTGCCACCTCACGAGACACAGAATGCTGCGTCACATCCAGAGGGCGCTGCAAATGCGTTCATTTCCTTCAGTTTCTCACCATTTTCAAGGAATCAAATGCCAAGTTAAGAAAGAGGTGTCATACATTTTCTGTTACGAAGTGTGTAGTGATACGATGCATGTTCGGACGAGCTTCGTACACAGCAAATCCTATAGCGTGAAAGGAAGGTCTTCCAGACTTTGACTCCTTATTATTACTCGTGGTGAGAGTTCCCTGAGAATTAGGAGAACTGGCAGCAGCCTGTCCATACTGCTGGGTTACAGCCACGACGACATGGCACTTGCTGCCAGTCCCACGTGGAATTTGTACAACAAATTGTGGATTCATGGCAGTTGTTTCTAAAAAGACACATTCCATAAAGTTAAAGGCTGTTCATGACCTTGGGATAGAGATTAATTGTTTCTTACCAACGTAGTCAGGCCCACCCCCTGCATTATACCCTCGCCTCCACCTCCTTTTTGCTAAAACCGCCCGCCACGGTTTCCTGGGTTGAAGGGCAGGCTCTTGTAACCAGTCGTCAGGTCCAATGTGTACTAATTCCAGGTGCGTGAAATTTCTTGCAAAGTCCACAAATGACATCCTAAGGAGAAATTTCAGCTCATTAAAATTCCCGTTCGCCACATGAGAAGAAACAGCTGCGGGAAAGAATAATTGCTCACCAAAATTCACCATCAGCTCTCGTTCGTACAGATAAGACTTCTTTGTCCCTCTCAGGCAATGCTTCCCATTCAATTGATCTTTCTGACCACGGACCCACCCATTGACCCTTACCCCATGGACCTCGGAGACGAACTAAAGGTGTTTCTCCGACTGTAGAAGCGCCACCACCAATGTCACGTACACGGGCTAAACCCGTCACGTCGTACGCTGAATGGGTGATCAAGCCATGCCGTAACTTCAGGGCTCGTCTCTCACGATCCTTTAGATGCGGAACACAATAGAAACTTCTCAGAGGAAGGTTCAACTCTTTTACATAAGCTTTTTCCCATCACCCTACCACATATCAAGTTTCCATGACTACGCCCTATTTAATGCTACATAATCTTGACAGAATCTTGCGTGCTACAAGAGGAATTGACAGGTAACATGAGACGCGTATCTGACCTGTAGAATTATCTTACTTTATGCAAAAATTATCGAGGAAAACTTACGGGTAAAATTGAAGCTACAATCAAAGTGGACCGAGGCACGGCTGAATTGAGGACTTGATACGTCAGGTACCGATCCTGCGATCCTAATGCAAAGCTCTGTACAATTCCTCCAGTTAGATCCTGTAACGCCCGGGCGCCACTCCCAGTCTCATGCATTTTATCATACGAACCATACAATCTGTAAAGGAATCAAAATACTCGGATTCTATCAGTCTGTCTCAAATTCGATGAACGATAGCTTATCCACAAACCATTTCATTTCATTCATCCAGACTGGGCGTGAGCATACAAAATACACATGGTCAATCAACCATGTTTGAACTATAATAGCTGATGATGATGAGAGATGGAATAGACTTTGGAAACTTCTCGGTATGATCAGGTGTATCAGGAATGAAAATGCACAAGAAAAACCGAGTGAAGCTGTGCATCAATCATGTCCTACTGCCATCATGATGATCATCAGTTTAGGAGAGAAAGGATGAAAAATCACGAAGAATTTGCTCTATTGCAATAATTGTTAATTCAAGTGAGAATAATCCTGACTTAATATCACGACTCGATAATTTCTTCCGCCATCCTTTCGTCTGTCAAGATCAAGGCAAATACAAAGCTGCACCAAACCCCACACGCTCTCCTCTCCTTCAAAACTCTAAAAATTCCAAGTAAATCATTTTAATTTAAATGATATGATCTCCACAAGTACTCTTATCATCAACTTAATTTAACTTTATTCATGTCCCATACTACACCCTCATCCCCCCAAAAAATCTTCATCTTCATCATCATCAATCTTAGTCCCTGCACGACGAAATACATGCACACAACAACAGAACGCACCGTCCATCTCTCTGTGTGTAATCATCATCACAGGAATATTTTTCACATACACTTCTCATGTACAAACATCATCAAATCATCACCCTCACCATATGAGATAACAATGTTTTTCTTAGCGAACCACGGCGTGAATTGCGGGTGTAGTAACAACCACAGCGAAGATATAACTTACTTTGCGTACGCCTTTTCCAGGAGCGCCGGCCAGAATTCCATATGACCTGGTTCCGAACTGCAAAGTCCAATGGGTCGACCGCGACACGTGGGCAATCTATCGTCAACACATATTTCCACCCATGAGCCGAATTGCCAAAATCGGAACCTGTAAAGCAAGCCGAGCATTAGGAACGCCACAGAATGATTACCGTAAAGTCATTAGTAAGCATCTGTTTCCCACAACGACATAACATGACGTATAAAATCGTGTAGGACTGATGGAACATTCAGAAAAGAATTGTGCCATATCTTGGAAAGTGTTTATAGTTTATTTCCTCCTTGTTTTTGTCTATTTGGAAACAATTTCCTACACTACTCTCAACACTGCTTTGCCGTACGAAAGCGCGTGTGCCAGACGAAGAAATGAGAAGGAGTACAATTGGCATCCAATCTGTGGTTGGCTGTAATTAACAGCGACCAATATTGCCCTCTTGATTCTCTTGGGAGGAATTAATGGTAAATGTAATGAAATTTCACTTTTTCATACTCTACGAGCACTGGGGAAGTCAATATAGTTTTGAAAACGTGGAAGTATTAGAAAAATTGGACTGAGGGCAGAAGAAAAAGGAATAGTTTACGTGACATGAAATCTAGGTTTACATTCCCTTGCACTGACCACACGACGATGTGAGCATTCATTTGAGTATAAGTCAATCTGAACAGCTTGATCCAATCCCTGAACACGTAATAATGTTTGAGGTGTTACGGGTTACAAAGGTTTCACATGGCGGTCATTACGGTAAGAGAGAGAAAAGCAAGCGACCGTTTAAAGGAGTTGGATGTCTGCGGAAAAATTGTAGATGCTGTAAAGGGTCACGTTTAAATGTAATAGCGTTTTGTGAGTAGATAATGATCATGTTGGTTGGTTGTTTACCTGAAGATACCACAGTAACCATGATCAAAGGTCTGATCCAGAGGAACATTTCTTTCAAGAAGTCGTGGAGTTGTGGCGAGGGTAGTTATGGCAACAAGTAGCCAAATATCACCCTGAAGACCGGTTTCTATGTGAACCTTCCATGGTGAGTCTCCCGCAAATCGTGGGTGAGCCATCAGTTCCTGTCACAAAACAAACCAGGAGCAAACCTTTAGCAATATTATCATAAGACAGCTTCATTCCACATAATCGCCATTACCAACCAACGCACACGGAAAACTCCTTGTGCACAGTACAGTTCATTTGCAAAAAATATCGTTCCATATAACGGCTCAATGACAATTAACGATAACCAAACTTTTTTTACCCACATTTGCGGTTAAAACTGCAACCAACAGTAACGACAGTACGTTTGAAAGTGCAGTTTCCTGTAGGTGTTTATCAAATTACGGGATTTATGAAATCACACGTATTAGAATTTCCAATCCACAAATCAGCTGCGCCTCTTTTTCCCTAACCGAAATAAAAATAGTCCATCAAGAGAGAAAGATAAGAAGACTCAATGAAATCAAGTGAATTTTTACTCTGCGAACTCTGATGACCTCCTAGTGGATGCGACAAAAATTGATCCCCTATTCACAAATACTCACCATACTGCGACATATTTGTCTAAAATTCCAAATAATTTAAATTTTCATTCAAGATGATACATTTGGAAACATTGGTTGGAATGAACTCGAAGGTGCAGGCTTTTCTTAAAGAACAATATATGAGGACTAATCACATTGCATTACTGTAACAACGATTCCACAGACCATTACATGGAATAAGACAAAACTTGCCTGGGGGCGCTAGTTAGGGCATAGAAGGGGTGACAGGCGATAGCTTTAAACTAACAGATAGAAACGGCTCGTTTGCTTCCGTCGACACGGTTGTAAATGGCAAAATATGAGCTAATTGTACACATTAGGAGATCATTTGGAAGCAAAAGTGAGCTAGCTGATCACGAGAAGAAAAGTATTACGCTGTAACTGTAGAATGGGATGCTGATGCTGAGCAATGGAAACGTACCAACATGTTCCAATCTTCTGGCACTTCCTACCCCATGAACAGATGAGGAGCTCACTTTTCCCATAAGCACGAGAGTTGTTTTAATCAAAAGTAATGCCACATAATAACACTATCGTTAACAGCATAAAGACCCATTGTTCTCAAAACGTACAATTTAACGTCCTGACGCATTTAATTCTCCAAGTTCCTTGCTCCTTTTTGAATCTCCACCTGCTCATCCTTTCACTTTCATTCTGTTCCATGGGAACTTGATCAAATACAGCGGGCTCAACGGAGAATTTCTATGAAGGGAGCATCATTCGAATTCATCTGTGAAACGGAAACAGTAATGAAACTCTCCATCGCTAATGCAAGACCGAATTCCATCTAGCCATCCCATGCAAGTCTGATTTTTTTGGTATCAAATATATTATCCGCATTTGCATTTGAGCCACTTGTAACAACGCTGTAACAAGTTTTCAAATCCCCAAACTCTGGCAGTACGCACTACGCACTAAGAGCGCCTCCTTAAGCACTAAACAGCGTAATGTCATTCAGATTAGTACGCCCCATCACCCAAAATCTTGTACGATTATTTTCTTGACAGAATTACTAAAAGAGCTTGGAAGCTGTGCTCATTAATTATAAAATCTTAGTGATTAAACTGAAAATTAAGGACTTTGAGGTCCGCAATAATGAAGCGGGTGCCTATTTTATTACCAGAGCCACACCTTAAGCCTCTTGTCTTTGGGAGATTGCATGTGAGAAGGAGGGCGGAACTGAGCCATTTACAAAAGTAAATCGGTCAAAACTAGCCACATTTTTAAGTCTAACAAGATTTTAATACTTTCATAAGCATTAAGTCATAACAGCTTACATGAAGAAGAGGAAAAAGAGGAGGAGGATGGAATTGTAATGCTCAGCTACGAAGAAAGAAACTTATGTCCAGCCACTTGAGAAATTACGACTCCCTGACTGCCTCCAGCATGGCTCTCAGCTTTCCTTTCGCATTTATTGTATTCAGAATCTCATCTACCATTAAGATCTTGCCGACTCGTTTTAATCCCTTTCAAGAGTGGTAATTCTCCTGTTGGAGAACATGAATACAAAGGTTAGAATATAGACGGTAGGATGGAGCCATCAACCTCTTTGTCAGCTAAATCCCTAAATTAGATGAGATGATCCACTTGGCATTAAATATAATATCAAGTTCATATAGCTTTTCAACCATACTTAAGCTAACCGGAATCTCTTGAGGCTTAAAGTCTTGCTTATTACTATCATTATTATTACCTTCCCTCACTCGTATCACCTTGTGGCTCTTTCTAAGCAATAACGAATTCAGTCTCTCTCTGTGAATCATCGTGTTGACCGCCGTTCATCAGCATAGTCATGCAGGTAAAAACGCACGCCTCAGGCCCGATCATATTGGTGCAGTACTGCGAGGGAAAAAAGCTGAGCTGGATTCTAAGGAACCCATAACAGGCAGAGAGGCCATAATGGCGCACCTCAAAACAGACCAATTATTTCCAATAACAATTATTTCGCACAGTTCCTCATCACAACTTTTGAGAACATCTTGAATCATTTTAATGTGCTCTCCTTCTGGATATTAATCTGCTTTGGAAGTTTGCTCTTATAGCGTCCACGAAAATCCACAGACTAACCGGACTCTGTCGCTGACAAAAGGGCGAAGCAGTGCTAGGCCTTTTACTCCATTGTTAAACAAAAGGAGAAACGAGTAATTAGGATACGAAAAAAGAAGTTTATAAAAGCTGGCCTTACTAACTCTTGTGTAAAGTGTGTGTGTGTGTGTGTGTGTGTACGATTGCAGAAAAAGCGTAGAAGAATAATGTGAGGACCAAAATTTATGGCGTCATTTAAATTTTCTGCTCACCATTAGTGCCATAAAATGGAGAATTTGGGATGGGAGCGCTATGCAAGTTGACCACAAAAGAAAGCCACACAATTTGAAAAGCAACCTATCCGCTTAATTGACATTCATCATGTTCATCATAATCATAATCATCATCGCCTTACATGAATTGGATAGCCTACGCACGATGATGATGATGAGGATGATAATCCTGCAAAAAGTGAGACCAGTATCAATTCCAAATGGGAAGCCAATCCCTTCTCCTAGCCTCAAAGCTTGTTCAATCAATATTTTGACGGATTTATGTTGTCCTCACCCAAAGCTTGCACATACATGCACAGAAAAGTGCGTAAACTATTGTAACAGCAAAAAACAGATTCATGGAGTCTCTTAAGAAAATCATCTGCTGCTCCTTTTCCTTTCCACCACTGTTAGAGGCAGGAAGACAATGAAGTACTCGGAAATATCCCATCCACGCAGACACAATGGCTTCAAAATAGTCAGAATTATTTACTCCATCCAAGTGTTCAACCACTCTGAAGCTTACTCGCATTGGGTAAAATAAACTGAAGGAAGATTCTAGATATTCTACTAGAGCAAAATCGGCATCGGTCTGAGTTGCCTAGCATTTGTCAAATTAGTTTCAGCTACATTCATGACACATTATCGTAAAATGCAGTGATCGAGAAAGCTGGAGGGAAAGGCGAGCTGACTGGCTGTGAGTAAGTGAGGACATTGCGAACTGCAAGAAACAAGTTGCACCATCTGAATATCTCACAATCTGCATCTGACTTTATAACAAAATAACACAAATATCATTCCTGCTCGCTGGTTTAGGAAACCGTCTGTTTTCAGTAGACCATCCTCCACTTGGTTGCAAAGAAAAATTGTTCTTGCTTACAGCCCTACGGTCCCGCATGTTTTTCTTTCATCAAGATCATCACCACGATGAAAATGATGACACGGAAGCTAATAGAGTTATATATTCCTCCATACTTACCTGACTTGAGCTTGCAAATCGTAAAAACTACTTGATTTTTTTTATAACTGGGCGCAGATGAGTTAGAATAATTTGTGCATAAAGCGTGCATTGCACATGGAAAGAGAGCTACTTTTACAGTTTATTTATTCTTCCACCTTCCATTGCCCCATTCTACTCCTCCTACTTCTCATGAATGGATTCACCTGAATTTTAGTGAAAATAATTCATTTTCCACGGCTGAATCATAAACTATTTCCGTGCATGTTCAAGGTGTGACAGTGAGGAGGAGACCAAGATATTCAGCAAAGAATAACTGTACACTTGCACACTGAATAAATATGACAAGACGACTGAAGAGAGCTTACATGTGGACGAAGCCATACAATAGGATACGAAGACTTTTTATTTTTCGGGAGGAGTTTGTACGAAGGCATAAAGTCCGGATCCTCCCAAATAATCCCTCGTTCCAGGCAATGCCTCCTCAGTTTGGCATATTGAGATACATTTCTGTTCACCCCACCACCATTCCTTTCCTCTGTCCAGTACCTGTAAAGAAAAGACAAAAAACAGATTACATCCAGTTGTCATAATTAGGGCTCACGTTACATTGTGGGATGTCAGACAACATTCTAACAGCTGACATGACTCAAGCGCATCTTTTAAGGCAGGCATTCCAACAAGGTTTCCATCTCCCTGGCCTTACAAGCTTCAGGTATAAAGAATGATTGGAAGGATTAAAAATATTCTCTTCACGTTTCCCATTATCACCATGCCGGCAAAAGGCTCATTGGATGGCGACTAAATAAGATGCTTAAAGAGATGTGTTGGTGATTATGAAACTTCAGTGCCGGTTTGATTGACTGACTTCTGCACCAATACAGTGGCAACGTTGACATATATGGAAGCTTTAATTTCAGGATTCACTTGTATTTTGACTGCAACAACAAGACGAGCCAGTAAGTGCCCCGGCCACGTCCTACGATAACCCGCCCTGAACCAATAAATTTATGGTAATGAAGCGAAAAGTTGTTACTACTGACCAATAATTGCCAATTAAAGGTCCAATTCTTCACAACCGATCTCATCTTCTTCGGAAGTTGAAACCCCTGATGATTACTTAGCTGAAGCATTCAGAATATATATATACACCACTCTCACAGTACACTTTAATGCAAGCCTTGCTTTAATGTAGGCAAAAGGTTTCCAGGGATGTCTCTCATACTCAGTCTTTCTTGCAAGCATGAGGAAATTTAATGAAATTGGAAGGAATGTTAATACAAAAAGATTAAATTAAAGACAAAGCTAAATGGCTTCGGAGATGATTAATATAAGCCGGCTATTAACAAGTTAATTCCTCTTTTTAATTTATTGAATCCACTACCCAAATATGTACAAAAGGGTGGCCGGCCATATAATCCAATTAAAGTCCACTTAATTAACCCAAGCCCTCGGTGCTACTTATCCACAGTAATGCAGGTCATTTCAGTGGAGGTTTACGAGGTCAAGCCATCAGTAAGAATATGTGATCATGAGTAAGCTAGACAGGAAAAAGATAGAGAGAGAGAGAGACTTGACAGGCTCAAT
The DNA here is from genome assembly GCA_034694225.1 of Bourletiella hortensis. Lineage (NCBI taxonomy): Eukaryota > Metazoa > Arthropoda > Collembola > Symphypleona > Bourletiellidae > Bourletiella > Bourletiella hortensis. The sequence goes on along the minus strand of JAQFYD010000528.1, from coordinate 967 downwards.
CATTATTCTGCAGATCAAAATACTGCTTTCATGACTCGGTCCGTGCGGAAAAAATAGAATGGGAAACCCCATTATTTCTAGCTTTTCGGCAAGGCGTAGCTAGCTCAAGATGTGAAGCAACTTGAGCTGAAGGGGCAGATAAGAATGGAGTATTTTCTCTGTTTAACGTACACGGACATCGGAAGGAAGAATGTTTTACAAGAAGGGACAATATTTATGTGTTGAAAATTACACCGCTCCAAAAAGATGATGGTCAGCGGAAAAACTCGTGCAAGTCGTGCTCGTGTAGGTGGGCATTAACTAACCTGACCTGTTTTTTATCCTCATCATTATCATCCTGCTCATGAAGAAAATGATCCCAGGAGCAGCATCAATGAAAAATATGATCACAACAGCACTACTGCAGCAGCAGCCAATAATTCCATTCCACTCAATTTGACATTTCAGAACGACTTTTAAATTTTGAAATATTAATCAAGCTCCACATTTCGCTCTCGGCAGGTCGCATGATGGAAATATAAGAAATATCCACTCATGTTGAAATAAATATTCAGGGGAATTCGACTTCGCCTATTAGCATGAGGATAAATCCCTGCTGCAAAAATGATCCCTACGAGTCACAAACATCTGTACAGACAAACAGGAGTGACGTAATTTATCCTTCTCGAACATGATTCATGAATTTCCCATCAACTGTTATTCCATATTGTCAGCTGTTCCGCTCCATCATGAAATATGGAAACATCCTGCAAACGAAATTAAAATTCTGATAAATTAATGCACGCTATCAGAATGAATTTCATGCTCAGATCATTTTCCCATTTTAAAAACAATGCATATGCAGTTGCAAATCAACATGTGTGGTTACGAAATAACTGCAGAGAACTCTCACAGGTCACTGTATCATCAGCAGCCGGTTGGACTAATAATGCTCATCATAATCATCATTCTTTATGGAATCATCTCC
>JAQFYD010000527.1:0-17816 GCA_034694225.1 Bourletiella hortensis | reverse complement strand
GTATGCGGGCCTGCAGAAGGGTGTGGCATCAGTGTCCATCACATAAGGAGGACTCGCAAGCTCGCCTCCTAAAAACCGTCAGGTTCGCAATGGAATTCTTTACCATAAATGATGTTTTCCGCAGTTCGTTCTCGATGCTTACAGTTGTTGCCGTTACATTACGGAATATGTTTCTAAAGCATCAAATGGTATATCGAAACTCCTCAGAGCCGTTGCCGAGGAAGTGAAGAAAGGTAATACTTCTGTTAAGACCAAACTGTGGAAATTTGGAACCGTATACCTAAATTCTATTGAAACGTGCTGCCAGGTGAGTCAATGTTCATGTTACAATTTCTACAAATTCTAAAATCTCAGTTTCATGAGTTCGTTTAATTAAGCAGGAAGCAGTGTACTTCATTCTGCAAATGCCGATGGTGCAAAGTAGCAGACAAGTTATTTACATTCCAACTTCAGAACCATCTGAAAGAGTTTTTCTGCTCAAAACCAAAGAAGAACTCGAAGAGCTAGAGGCAGACGACGTTGATATTACTGTTCCCACCTTGTTAGATCATTATGTTCGCAGACCGACAGAATTAGAAGATTGTTGTCTTGCAAAGTTTGCAGCCTGGTACGAATTCAGCAGTAAAGATCGTAGACGCAATACGATGGAAGAAATTGCTGGCAACATTGATATCCAGGACCCCACAACTACTTATACTCGCAAGACTTATACTCTTTTGGGAAACAAAGGTTGTATAAGAGAGCGATCGAAATCCAAAGTGATTCGCTGCAGAGGATACAAGCATCATGTTGAACCCGAGCAATTTTACCGTGAGCAACTGATGTTGTACAAACCTTGGAGAAACGAGATTGACATCAAAAACCTTGCTTTAGCGGGTGGATACGACAGAGAAAGTTCAAAACAATATTTTATTGGCAATCGACAAGAATTTGACATGAACTTCGGTTCCCAAGCGATTGAAGATATTCAAGCCGAAGCAGATGCCGAAACGTTTCACGAAGACTCGGAGACCCCTGACATGAATTTGGCACAGGTAGATGAAGAGTATCGTAATTTCTTTACGGATGATACTACCTTAGAAAATGCATTTGCGGACGAGACACAAGAACGTCCATCGCGGTGCGAAATCTTTAAGTGTCCCGATTTACTACATGATGAAGAATATACGCAACTAGTTCAGAGTCTGAACACAAAGCAATTCCAGTTTTTCCAACATGTGATGCGCAACATCCGATGCCGTGAACATAAACTGGAATTTGTTACTGGCCCTGCGGGGACAGGTATGTTTATTACGTGCTGTGTACTTGTTCAGAAACTTGCGAAGTGTAGCTTTGCATACTTCGTTTTAGGAAAAAGTCACCTTATCAAAGCCATTGACCAGGCTGTGAATCGATACTATCGGCAAATTCCTGGCAAAAACTTATCTTTAGCTCCCGTCATCCGTTGCGCCCCCACAGGTATTCTGCGATTCATAATGCTTTGTTCCTTCACAAACAGAGCTCTTTTTTGCAGGAAAAGCTGCTTGGCTCATAAATGGGGTAACTTTGCACCAGGCATTCTACTTATCCCTCAACCAGAATACGCTCAAGCCATTGAGCGACTCCCTTCGCAACACATTGTACTCACAATTGTCGGAAGCAGTGTGTGTTATAATTGACGAAGTAAGAGGAGATTTTCCAACCTGATTATGTCATACGAAGTTGCAGCACTACTTTGTTATTATAGATCAGCATGTGCTCCGCAGCACAACTTGCTCACATCGACGACAGACTTAAAAAGATCCTCGGAAATGATAAACCTTTCGGTGGATTATATATGTAAGTTTAGATTCTCAATACTTAACACAATTTCTTCAAATGTAGGACAGTAATCATCGTAAAAGAATGAAACGCAATGTGTTCAGTATGTCTTGTTTCTAGAATCTGTTTTGGTGACCTCCGGCAGCTTGCACCGGTTCGTGCGAAATACGTGTTCGATTGCTTTGATAATTCTGTCAACGGTGTTCTGTCTGAACCTCTTTGGAGACGTTTTAAACTGTTTGAGCTGGATGAAATCATGCGACAGAAAGATGATAAAATTTTTGCGGAGGCACTGAATCATCTCTCCGTGGGTCAACTCTCCGAAGGCGAAGTAAATTTATTTAAATCGCGTGAAATTTCGTCCAACATGATTCCACCGAATGAGGCCATACACCTTTTTGTGACAAACGCTGATGTGGATTGTCACAATGCACAGTATTTGTCGAAACTGACGTCCGAAAAGTGTGTGGCAACGGCTGTGAATTTAATTCTTGGAACGGCTTCCAAACAAACAAAGCAAAAACTACTAGAGCATGTTATGACGTTACCCACCAACGAAGCCCAAAATCTACCGCAAGAAATCCTATTGGCTGTAGGTGCTATTTACAGCTTAACTGCGAACGTGGATGTCTCCGACGGCCTTACAAATGGATGTACAGGCACACTGCGACAAATTATTATGGGGGAAGATCACTTTAAACGCAAATGCCCAGTCCGTCTCATGTTTGAATTTCAAGATCGCAAAATCGGAGTGAACGCAAGACAAGGTAATCTATACACCCCCATCAAATTCATGAGACGGAAAATAAAAGAATGGCCAGGAAGGGACATAACTGCATGGCGCAAGCAGTTCCCAGTAAGTACAGCATCTGCAACTCGTCATTTTCGGATGTTTAATTTTTTGATCGTTTAAACGTGACGTTATGTTTTGCAAGCACGTGCCTTCCTTCTTTTCACAGGTAGCATGTTGCGCAGCTCTGACCCCATGGAAAGCCCAAGGTAGAGTTGATTCGGTTCTGATTTGATTTGAAGTGATGATCTCGTAATAACTTTGAACTTACGCCTTGTTGTATATACTTCAAGGTGCAACTTATGTTTCCTGTGTGGTGCACATGCCGTCAAAGCCTAAACGCAAGGAGTTGTATGTGTCATTCTCACGTGTGACAAAATTATCCGGCCTGTACATTGAGGGTGCATTCATCTCGCCGAAACCGGCCTCTGCTTACGATAAAGTTGAGATGGAATATGCAAGGCTACGTTCTGAAAGTCAGCTTACTTTACAATTGGACCTTCGGATTGAAGCCGAGTCGATCAGGTTGATTTACCAAAACATTCAGTCACTGCAGAGAAACCGCCAAGCAATAATTGCAAGCAGCATTTACATGGAAAGCGACGCCTTGCTTTTCGTCGAACCGCGGCTCTTAGCTGAAGACGCTGTACTATTTCAACCATTTGAAGTCGTCAAGCGTGTTAATGTGACTCATTCACGGCATGAATCTTATGGCCTTGTTGCGCTAGCAAAAAAGCCATTGCGCTTCGCCGAACAAGGTTATTGGGAAGATAAAGTGAATACACGAATTCATACAGAAATTTCTGCAATAGGAAATGGCCGCTTTACAATTGTGCTCCTTTATAAGTCTCCATTGTACCCAGTCGTACGTTTTCTCAAAGTATTCAAGCAAGTTCTATTCGAACTAATTGATCGGGATGTAATTATTGTTGGAGATTTTAATATAAGAGAAGATATGCAGCGACAGTCGCTGTTTGCACTCTGTTCAGATTTCCATCTCAGGATGGCTCTGCAATCTAATGTGACGACTGAAGCGCACACAATGATTGATTACTGTTTCACAAACATTGACGGCGCTGCAGCAAATATCCTGGAATCAAAAACACACACCTACCACTTTCCATTCATTGTTAACATTCCAGGATATTATGGCGGCATCGAGAGAGGTAAAGTTTGACGTCACAGGCTAATGCTCTGCAAACCTTTCAATGCTCTTTCATATTTCCTAGTTACAGCGATAGAAATCACACCAGCTGACAATCCAAAGGGCTCGAATGTGCCATCGAATTCATGTAAACGTAGGGCAAGATCGAAGAACAAGAGAACAGTTTGCAAGATAGCGCGTGGTTCTGATGAAGATTTACGTAACACAAAATATTGTCCGGGTATCAAAGCATCCAGTGACAACGCCACGACAGGGCTTACGAAGCAAACGGTAGTAACGACGGAGAACCAACGTAAAGCGTGTAACTTGCAAGGATCTGTCAAGTCACCAATTGAAGAAAGCATTTCATCCAAAGACCGTAAATGCATTAACGAACCCAAGAACGCACCGAAGAACGCGACGCTTATTAGCAACATCATTTTCATTCCCTGGGGAGATGGGTCATTCCACGATGATGATTACCAACCATTCAAAAATTCTTGTACCATTGACAACGTCCTAACTATCCTGTACGCCGCTTGCGCAACATTTCCATCCCTCAACAACTACATTACGCAGCAACAGCAGCACCATCCTGTAATTGCTACTTCACTGTTGAAAATCATTTCTTCTATCACGACAAGGAACTTCAACACTGCAAAAAGGTTATGGGTTCAAGAAATAATGGGATCACAAACTACGCCAGGCGTAGAGTTTGAACTTTATGGTGAGGAAGACACAAATGGATTTCGCCATCTGGAACCCGTCTTGCAGTGCTACGAGTATAAAGAAATCTGTGAGAAGCATCCGACTCCCCCAGCTGCTTCCGACACTATATCTCTCATGAGCATGAGAATCATGGGAGCAACAGCGGACGACCTCTATAAAGTGATCACAGGAAGAAAAGGAAACGGCCACACCTGTACAAATTTTAAGCACAACGGCTGTCAGCAGAACCTCCGTTGCAAGATAACATTGATCACACCGAGTCCACCCTTAGTTATACTAGCTCCGCAATTTCAGGAGCACTTAGATACTTCCCCTCTGATACTGGAACTCTTCGGTGATTTTTACAAACTATTTGCATGTTCGCTTCACCGCATTGGTCATTTTGTAGCTGCTTTTTATGAGGATGAAAAGTGGTACTACTATGACGCCATGTCTGAAAACAAGACCGTTGTCGAAATGCAAATACATGAACTGCAGAAGAAATTTGATTTTGTGAAGTCTTGCTGGTATATAAAAATTTGAGGTAAAAATAATAATTGAAGAATTATTTGAGCTTCTTCATTTATGAACACAAAAAAGACCGTTTCATTCGTTGGAGGTAAGTCCTCGAACGCTGTTGCAACCGTTTTGCCCTGCCTATGTCTTCCAACAATCCCTTCTGCAGTAACCTAGAAAACTCTGGCGACGGCTTTGTACCAATACTTACTATTACTGATATTTTGCGAGAATCACATTTAAAGCATAAGTTCCAACATGTAATCACACTTGTGACTAACAAGGAAAACGCAATACATGCCGCTTGTTATTTTATGTATCTGTACCCCATTTTGGCATGCTTTACGCATGTATGCACATTTCTAGGAGCGAGCCTCCACATTTTGTACCGCCGGAGGCGTGTGTACGCAAAATGGACGCCTCGGCGTAGATTTTTAACATTGTTCTCGTCGCCAAACAAACCTCTTGAAATTTTCGAAAAAACGGAGTTCAAGGCCCAGCCTGTGATAAGAGCCGCTGCGACACCAATTTGTCGCTTACTTCGTTTGGTGGAATTGTGAGCAGGAATCTCAAACTAAACTTCTTTCTCATAGGAGTCGAACATAAGGTTCGTAAACTTTCGGCATTCATTTGCAAAATCCGGGTTGGTCTCATTGACTGTCCTTCTGAGACTACTTGCTGTCGGCAGGTCGATCCAGAATACGAGCTTAAGCGTTCGTTGATAGACCGTCACGTCTGGAACCTAGTTTCAAAGTATGGATTGATATATTAACCCCGTGTGTGCACTGACTGCCAGCTAACAGATAAAGTTTCGTTTGAACAATTGAATAAAGTACAAATTAAAATGCTCTTACCTCGGTCACATAGGTAGCTGGAATAATTTTTAGGACTGGAGCAATTTGTGAGATCGTCAATGGGAAATAAAACAAGAGTAGAATTATGTGCATGATTGACTGAATAAGATGGATCACTGTTGGGGCAGTGTTAGAAGTATCAGAGCGTATGTGAAGGAACTTTCCTGGGAACGCCTGTCCAGTGCCATCGGCCTTCAACTAAGTAGCAAGTCGGATATACGGGTGGAGGATGTTGCCATGAACAACTACAGAGGAATCAAAGAAAAGGTACGGGAAATGGTACAATTAGTTTCTGGAAGGCAGATTATGGAAGGCGGCAGTGAATGTCAGGTGTGTGTTGAGCACCTGATTTCCTTCGTCTCTAAATACGATACGCTTAGAAAACGCTCCGACAAGTATTTACTTCTCACATCTGTTCCATCTTGGGTAACAATAACAAAAATGATGGAGGTTTTTGGAATACGAAAGAGAATGGCGGAACGAGCATCTAACATTCGGAACACAATAGGACCATTTTCCCAACCTCCGCCAAAAGCGGGTCACCCGATTCCTTTGACAACTTGCGCTCTCGTCCATAGTCTTGACAATAGCAGACCGAGTCCAGATGCTAGGGATGTTAGAAAAGGGAAAGCTAAGCACTTCTTACTATTGAATCAAAAAGAACTCTTCGGTGGGTTCAAGCTAAAATACGCAGCGCAAAAGTTGTCTCTCTCGAAATTTATTCAACTGGCACCACAAGAGTGTGTATGGCGATCCAGGAATGGTTTCCGAACCACTTGCCTCGGTATTTTTCATGAGAACTTCGAACTGCTGCTCGGGGCGATTGATATAGGAGGAAGGACATCTGATGTGCTATGTAATAATCCCCAGCAAGTGAGCAACTTCTACTGCAGTGACTCTCCAGAATGTTTACTAGGTCTCTGTAGTGACTGTCCAAAGTGGCAAAAACTGAGTCAGGCGCTTTCAGATTATGAAGCTGAGGACATAGACTACCAACAGTGGGTGAATGCAGGGCAAGGAGAGGGAGTCAGGCTTGCTACTTTCGCATGTCCGAAAGACCAGTTTGAGCAGCTTTTTCGCGACCAGACAGTAAAAACAGCTGAACATCATCTTATATACTTGCAACAAAAGCTACACATAAGTAGCCTTAAGTCATTCAGCGGGTCCACAGATAAGGCCCATGCAGTAATGCTTTGTGACTTCGGAATGAATTACTCTTTCCTGCTCCCAAGGGAAATTCAGGGTTACCACTGGTCGGCCCAGCAGGCCACCATTCATCCTTTTGTCTTATATCACTATAATGATTTCAATCATTGTGTAGAGGAGGAGGATTATGTGGTTATTAGTGACTGCCTTGATCACGATACGTCCACATTTGAAGCCTTTAAGTACGAAGTACTCTCCAGTCACATCAAACCGAAATTCCCGTACATCAGCAGCGTCACGTACATTTCTGATGGAGCTGGGGGAACTTATAAAAATTGGAAGAATTTTGCCAACCTTCTTCATCATGAAGAAGATTATCAGATAAAGGCCGACCATGTTTACAGTAGCTCAGCTGGAAAAGCCAAGTGCGATATTCTATCTGCGGTTGCGAAAAGGCTTACTCGTTCACATAGTCTTAAGGGCACTGATCCTCCTGTTCTAAATGTCTCTCAAATGGCAGAATTTTTGGCAACGCATGACGGGACTGAAAAACGACATTATTTGTTCGTCTGCTCAGAAAGGGTTTCTCAAGTTATTCAGCTGCTGAACTTAACGGAGCGCTCTTCGGAGTATAAAACTGTGCCTGGTACCCGCCAAATTCATGAGGTTGCCCCCTTGAATCGTTGCTGCATCTTGGCTAAACGTTTTTCGGGAAGCAGCGAAGTCTTACAGCAACATTTTCTGAAATCCTCTAATTGTCAAAATAATTTGCCCGCGCGCGTAGATTCTCCCATCTATAAATGTGGGGACTATGCGGGGTTTGTCTATAATAAGTCTTTCTACACTGGACTGATCCTTCAGTCTGAGAACGAGGAAGGGGAACTTTTCCAAATGATGAAGCAAAGTGGTAGAAAGGGGGACTATTCCTGGATCATTCAAGAGAAGATTGTCAGCGTCCCTACTATTGACATGATTGCGAAGCTGGACGCACCTTGTTCGACAAGTGCTTATGCCAGATCTTATAGATATGACCTCAATGAAATATCCCGTGCTAAAATAACGGCGGAAAAATTGATAAAAGAACGTGGCAGACGATCTTCCCGAAAGTGAGGAATTTCAAAGTGAGCCTTTGTGGCGGAATTTCCCTGGCAAAATAACTTTTCGCAAAGGTTGAACACAGTTGGATTTATTTGCTGTATGGGTGAGCAGGTGCGTAGAATAGGAGGTACATGCAGTTAAGACAAAGTTTGCATTTTAAATACGGTAAGAAATGCTTGCAATTTCGGTCCGTATGTAATGCAGCATGTAACACATAAAAAATTCGTAATGACCAGAGCGAGGAAATGTATGTACGATTCAATCCCAAAATATATACGTAAATATTTGCTCAAAATTGCTAAAATCTGTGAAACATTTTTAGTCCCAGCTTAAAACTTATATTGATGCTGATGTTTGTATATAAAGATCTTCCGCTCAGCCCACTTCGATAAGGATGGGAGCCATTTTTGACACTTCCCGCAGATCTTCGCATCAGCACACACGTAGAAACACACTAAGGGGATGCCAAACGAATTGCAATTTGAAAATCATATTAGTTTTGGCAGAAAAAGATGAATCATTGCTGCCAAAGACCTAAACTTTGCCTGTGATCCCACTGTTCTAATGGTGAAACCGACCCATACGGGGGTACGTGAACACCTTATGACACCACCGTTCGGTGAGCCACTAGATCGTCCGCTTCACCCACAGTCGCTAGTCTCAGTGATGCTTTTGCTTCAAACTGCAGGCCTCTGATAGCAGTAACTGGCTTAAATAAAGCGCTTAGGAGGGTGAAATCTGGTAAAAGGTGAAAATCCCTTAAATAAATGCCAAATGTGTCGAAGCCTCAAAATATGTGCTTACATATTTATATTTGCCAGGTTGTCTAAATATTTACAAATATGTAACATACAATTTCTGTAGGAGCATCCTGAGCCACTAAATCGTCCAGCCCCCGAGCCTTCGGGCCGTACGGCTCACCAATAAAAATATGTTTTTATACATATCATCGCTCTGATAATGACCCCTCGACTGACCCATCGGTTTTTCGAAATTATTTCAAAAATTTAAAGACTCCGGAACTTAATTTGAAAATTGTTATTTTGATGACTCTGGTGAGGAAATTGAATTCGAGGTACGTAATAATAATAAGTTACATACTGATTTTTCACCGACTGCTATGGGCAGACTGGGTAACTAAGGTCGTTCTATAAATTTACTTTGTGCTTTAACAATTTAATTTGCTTTTACTATCAGCCATCACACATTTTGTCGCCAGAGGTCATGAAATGGGAGGAACCAAAATTCAACTTCTTATCGCTTCTTCCCACTTTTGAGGAAATTTTTGGGGCTCCGATCATAATCCGACAGGGGTCGGTAAGTGACCTTCAGTTTTCTTAATTTAATGATAGCTTATGATGGTGAAAGTACATTGCATTTCTCCGTTTCTACTTTCAGGACGGGATCATTTTGGTGGACACACTTTTTTGATGATGCCCAAAAAATCAACAGTTTCTGCTGCTGCCGCCAATAGTGCATTTTCTCATCATCCCCCTTCCTTTCATGGCTGCTCGAGTACGCTTAGTGCTTCCGCCAATCCTTTGTGCCTTCTTCCTTCAACCTGTCCAGTAACCTTCGACCCTCCTATGCACTGTCATGCAGACGTCGGGTGGACCGAGGCACTAGCTGACCGCAGTAACTTTGGGGGAAGAAATTATATAGAAAACGTCGCAGAACACGGCCAAGGGGTGGGGTGAGAAAACAGCATTATTTCCACCCTTTTCGTAACGTCCACGTAACTTTACTAGCAACTATAATTATGACACTTTAAAATCTTCTGAGTTTATTAACCGAAGTCAGCAATGCAAAAGCAATACTATTTTTGTGGTTTTACGGGACTCTGGTAGAAAATACAATATTTCTTTGCTCTTTGATATCAATTAACGGAGAAACTGTAGAGACAGTAGTTTGCTAAATGAAGGGGACTTGAAGACAGAAGGAGTTGTTGATGAAAAAAGACAGTGCATGAAGAATTGCGAGTTCTGGAATGCATATTTTTATTTTGGTGCCAGCTTATACTTGAATTTTTGAATGGTCAAGTCGAATTCAGGCAGAAATAATTTTAAAATTTGTATAATTAAGCAGATCCGACAGTTAAGAGCGTAGATTGCACCTAAACCCATGCTCTCTCACGAAAAGGATTTTTTGATTTTGTTATGAATATTCTTAAACACAACGAGTCTTTTTCAGAATGTTTTTCAGCATTTCCATACGGCAGATCGTAAGAATTCGTAGAGATTTTCGATAAACGCAAAGCAATGGTGACGCTACCAAGATAAATGTTTTTACTTACGGACGACTAAAATATACATGTTCGAGTTCTATGCTATATTCTTTTACCATGAACGGTGACAGAAACTGAATTCTACCGACTTATTATCAATGTCATGTACTTGTGCCCGTTGGTTTACAAATTGTGAGTGCCGAAATATCTCAAATAATGCTCTGACTAAATTCTACAAAGCACAAAATATGGTTCAACGAGCTGCCATGGGTACGGCCCATGGCGGGGGCAGCCCAACGGTACCAAAAGTTTCCATGCACAACAACAGTCGAAGGCGGTCATTATAAGCCCACAATCAGCAGATTCGGGCAACGTTAAGTTGGGGAAGTCCTGCTGAGGAAATTCGTTATACCTGGAAGATCCTATAAGGACCCATCGAGGGTCCTAAAAATGGGATATGAAACACCATGACTATGGTTGGAAACTCTGTGTAACTGAAACGGAACAAAAAATAGAACCTTCATCAGGCAGGGCATAGTTCATTCATTGTACGTTAGATAGCCATATAAGACCTTGAAGCAGCGAATTAATAAGGAAGAGGATTAGACAAGAGTAGAGAAAATTTCCAGAATTAATGGTGGATTGGGGGCACTAACCCTTGGCTAGTAAAATACTCACTCGTTCATCCCACTGTATTTTTCCTGATTCCACTCCAGATACTATGTCCCTACTTAGAATGCCTGTACCACTAGCCTGTGTATTTTGACACCCTGCTAAGACTACAGCCCGTAAAATGTTTGCTACTTGTGAAATTAGCCCTAGCATGGTCATTGACTTGCGAACTGTGGGGCGCCGTTGCTTGCTTGCACACAATTGCTGGCATTGACCGTGGAAAGAAACCTCATTGAAACTCGAAACATCTGAATGCAAATAATGCAGATAGCTTCTACTATTTTGCAATAATTTGGTATGGTGTAATTGGTGCTACTTTTTTCCATGGTAATATTCAGGATCATATTCGACATTTGATTAATATGCGCTAGAAAAAGCACAGCTCAATACTGGCGATGGCGTGTTTACTATCGTCTGCTATCTGTTGAGGAGAACGCATGTACTGTAGTACATGTTAGCAGCCTGTAGAAGAGGCTAAAAAGCTATGAACCTAATGAAATGCATACTCGTGGGTCAGAGCCTCTGAGACATTCTTGCAATAATACGAAGAGCGTTGAAAAGTCCATCCGTTAAAATTACTACTGCATGCAAAGTCTTCTACCTCAAGAATTCTGGGCCATAATAATAACCTGAATATAAACGAGCGATTTGTGCAACAAATATTTACACTCTAAAGAGTGCAAAAATTATGGTGATGCTGCAGTATGCATTCAGAGGAAGAATTCCTTCCATTCCATTGATTGCATAGTTAAGGTTCAGGAATACATAAAATCATGTCAGGCGGTAGCTGTCACATTTATAATATACTTCTATAGCGACTGCTATAGTGTATGTATAGGATTCATGCTCGCAAGCAAAAAGGTGTTAATACAAAATATCATCTCAGTTTAATGTGACTAAGTATACAGTCCTGCTCGAATGAAACCTGAAACGTATTACCTGTTTTTAGGAGGCGAGATTCCGAGTCCTCCTTATGTGATGGACACTGATGCCACACCCTTCTGCAGGCCCGCATACGATAGTTAAGTACGCTGATATCAAGTGTGTGGTATCAAAATGACCGGGCGGTCCGCGCGAACATTGAGGTATCGCAAGTACTGATCGGCCAAGAATCGCATACACCAAGCCGAGAAAACCAGTCAATTTGGGACATTTTCGGGATGTCGTAGGACTAATGGGCTTGGGCTCGGGTGCCCAAAGTAGCTTAAAAAACAAAAACTTCCCTTTTCAAGCAGTTTTTGGCGAGAAAATTCACCAAGCTGTAGTAAAACAGCTACAAACGCGTCAATTTATGTATACCGTACGTAAATAAAGCCAAATTGGCGAGTTTCTGGTAGCTTACCTGACGTTTTGGGACAGCGAACGGCAGATGTATGTTGGCTCAATGAGAATCGGGCGCCCGGATGCCCGACGGGGAGCCCATAATGCGGGCGGGCAAAAAATTTTCGGCCCGTTGACTGAATCGGGCGGGCTGAGAAAAGGGCCAGGGTTTTCGGGCTGGGCCGGGCAGCCCAAATTTAAATGGGCTTCGCCTATAATGTTGAACAGAAAATGCCACAGAATAGGATTTGGGGTGTCAATATTGTGAACCGGATTTTGTATTGAAATCTAGTGACAAATGTTCTCATTATGGACAACAAATGAACGCCGTAATGTCAAGTTGTGCGTAGGTACTTTTCTACACGTTGAGGTTTGCGCAACTCGGCTAACAGTGATCGACATGGGAATAAGGAGCCCCTTATTTATAATTTCGTGGTTTGTTCGTTCCAGCGCTTATCGAACGATGTTCCCCAAACTTTCCAGAAACCTTCACTAGAGTACACGCTAATGGCCTGTGGACATTGCTGGCCAAAATATTCATCGGGTACGATTGTTTACTACCAGAAATGCTCGTATTTCCTTCATCTTTAATAATTTTCATTACCGTGACTAATTAGCTTGACTAATTTTCAGAAGACTAATTAAAATGCTATGATGAAACTATTGTCTTATCTTTCCACTCTGCTTGCAAATGTTGATATGATACTCGCAAATAGACTGCATAATATCCTCATGATAAACTCCCTGGCTCTGCCCTTCCCTCTTCACATCTTAAAATATTGACGAAGCTTCTCAATCTATTTGCACTTCGTTTCAGATATTTCGTATGATGTAAGTCTGTAGTCTATATTACATGAAGACTATGGACATTTTCCACAACTGGCCCGCTGTCTCCATAAAAGTCTTCTTCATTGCATAAATTAGCCATGCAATGCCTGCTGATCAACTTTAACAATTCATTTCGGGTCAGAGTTTTTTCAGCCCTTGACCCAAACTACCTTGATCTTGAAGTAATTATTATCTATTCACTTTCGTCCAGCTCTCTAGCCTGTTGACTTGCTCCTAGCTGTTCATGAATAATGACCTGGTGTAGGGTAGCACAAATATAAGTAATAGTACAGGAATTTTATTAATGTTTGGGCATGACTGAAAGATGCTTCGGGACATTAATAATCTGTTTTATAGCTACATTGGCTCTTTCGATGGAGCCTTAACGGTCATTTAGCGCGCATGTAGTCCCAATGGTTGTTGTGTGAGTTAGTAAAAGAAAGTGAATATGAGTGGGAAAGCTGCTGCTAATCACTTCCCTTTCTATTACTGTATAGTAAGTAAAGGCGTGATTCTACTGTTCTGCTTCTTCAACCCTGAATGGACACTCCTATACTCTACATATGTCAGCATGCCAGAAGCGGCATGCTGACATATGGTCGGAATGGGGTATCTACATTCCATGAATATGTTTAATGGAAGACCATTATGTTACCTGTAATCAGTTCGATGCCTTCATGATCACCGTGAACGATTTTCAGTTACTGATCTGTTAGCAAAGGCTTACTTTTCGTCAATATTCTGCTCGCTCCGACCTATCTGTACCTTTTCAGCCTCTCTTTGTCTCTATAAATTGTTGTCATGAGCTCTCCGTGGTGTATGATGCAATGTATGACGGGCTTCAAAGCAGAATCTAAATTAATTATTTATTGTTTTCCAGAAACAGTATACAGCCGTGCGCAGGGCAAATTCTGGAGAGTCTAGAGCGGTGACTGGGGACTTTCAAGAATGCGTGATCGTAACGAAGTACTTCCACAGTGTCTTTTCATCAGCTGTCATCCAGAATTCTAGAGACCGGCTATCTACCCTTGTCGGTAATGCCGAGATTGAATTCGGAATCATGTCGGGACTCATAGACGTAAGAGCTAACTGCGATTTATTATTTTAGAATGATTCATTTCAAGAGAGTTTAATTATTTGTTTCTTTTGTCACCTTACAGATAGTTGCAAAGGGGAAATTTGATTGGACACAACAACATTCTACTACGATGATGGAGGCTGAAGTAGTTGCCCAAATGGTGACAGAAGAAATTTTCTTAGACTTAGACTGCCGGTCGCTGACTGACAACATTGTTTTACGCGTGGTTAACGAAAAAGAAGCTGACTTTCTAATTAATACGGTTGTATTTGGGTAACGTTATAAACTGTTATTTAGGGCATTTTCAAGGAGTAATAAGACTACAATCGATATCAAGGCTGCTTTAGTTGCTAAGCTTCCCAAACTTACTAGTGTATTCACGGCTGCTTTAAGTGGAACAGGATTGGATTAGCGAGTACAAAATCTGGTTTGAAATTTCAGGCGACGTATTGCAATATGTCAAAGCCTTCAATCAAAATCTGACAGAAAAAATCTACGCCGAGGCGTTCATTTTGCGTACACACGCCTCCGGCGGTACAAAATGTGGAGGCTCGCTTGTAAAAGGCTTCATACAGCGGATTCAAGGCTAATATTGAGCAAGTCGAATCCCATGACTTGCAGTTCCAGGAACGGAACCCCTATTGCCACACACATAACAAGTAAACGCATTACTTCAGCAAAGCAGATGCTGTGAGATGTTGCGCATACTTAGGTAGTCCGGAGTACAGAAGAATCAGCCCAAAACTTTTGTGGCGACGGTTAGGTCATTTTGACATCCCACTCGAGTCGGGTTGGCAATTCGTGCCTGCATAATTAACGAATAGATAAGCGTTACGACACGCACAATTCGCAAAGTGGCCGCATTACGCTCAGTGGTTGCCATGTTATTCAACATATTGACAGTTGGGGTGCGTAGAAATGTTGCCGCCGATTCCTTCGTCCATTTGACATTTCATACGCATCACTATGGCTGCCAGTTTGGATGCTATAGTCCAATACATAGGCGTCACAACACGGAAATTTCCCAAAATTGCTGGGTTTCTCGGCTTGGTGTATCCGGTTTATATCAAACCAAAAACGTGTGTCGGGACTGTGCGTTCATTTTGACATCCCATTTGAGTCGGTCTGACAATTCGTGGCTGCATAATTAACGAATAGGTAGGCGTTACATCAGCGATATTTCGCAAAATGGTCAAGTTACGCTTCGTGGTGGCCATGTTGGTCAACTGATTCACACAAGGGGTACGTAGAACTTTTGGCGCCTCTGCCGTCATTTGGAAATCTAGTACGTATCGCTATTACTACCGGTGCGGGTGCTACAGTCCGATATATAGGCGTCACCACACAGAAATGCCCCAAAACGGCTGGTTTTCTCAGCTTAGTGTATCCGGTTATTTGCTGATCAGTGCGTGCGATAGCTCAAAATGTTGTTGCGGACTGCCCGGTCATTTTGATACGATATATAAGGTATTTGGTAATATAACTCTCGTAGTAGGTCTCGAAGGCGTGTGTGGCACCAGCGTCCATAACATACGGAGGACTTGCAAGCTCGCCTCCTAAAAAGAGAGGAAGCCTGGTTGAAAGTGTTGTTTTTTGATCAATTATGGATGAGAAAAGTATTGCCCAGTGTCAGCTATTCCAGCCGACAAAGTTGTGTATGTCTGTAGTTTTCCGTTACCTGACCTGCATTACAGGTCATTGTCTTTCATGCATTTATGTTTAAAGTAACAGAGCACAGCAAATATGATAATAATGAAGTTTATGCGGTTTGGGGAGCCAAACGACGGATGATCCACATGAAAACTAAGTTGAAAGCCAGCATATGTTGTGTAGAAATTCTCATGATTCTGTTTTTGATGCGGCGAGTATCGCATTCAGCACAGACTTGCAGCTAGGCGAGAAGTTTTGAAAACAAATCATCGATGTAGTTTTAATATGGTCAATTTCGCTGATTCAGTCAATTCAAGTATAGCAGTAAAATAATAATATATTGTAATAGGTTCAGGTATGAATATAATTCTCAGAAATACGCAGTACCGCTGGTTCCATATTTTGAGATGTTTGTTCGTAGTTCAATAGTTCGGTGCAATAGCTGTTGGATCACCAATGAAGGCATGAATTGCATTTTCGCTTGCCAGCAATTGGTAATGGATGTCTGCAAGTTCTGCCATCGTTTACAGCTTCAGCACTTTAGTGGACACGTACAAGCTTGTGGGCGTAAATTAGCGGTCCGGTTGCCTGTGATAAATTGTAAATTAAATCAAAGTATAATTACACTGAAGTTCAAAACCTTGACATCTAATAGCAATGAATGATTGGAATACTTACAATGAGCCGCGGAGGCAAAACGATCGAATGGCAGGGTCCATATAAGGAAGAAAAGGACCCAAATCACGAAAAGCACGCCCAAAAGTCGCATTGTGTACGGGTTTGAAGTATCGAGAATCTAAACTTTGTATCGTAGAGTATATGTGCAAAGGATATTCACTGCAACTACGTACAGATGCTGCAGCGCTGTGATTGCGTGCCTATTTATACTGCAAGGGCGATTTTGTGAGTCTCATCATGATCAAAACAAGTATCTAAAAATTGGAACGTGTTGACATGCCAATCATCGTGTCTTACAAAAGTGATGTAAGGTTGAGGCTGTCTTAATTTTTTTATTCCCAGGCTTTACATAACTGACTAGTTAGTCCAAGATTTCAAGTAATTACACCAGTAGATGACTACAATTACAGTCTTGTTCTATTTGTAATGGCCACAACTTGTATGCTTAAGCAACAAAAACGGCTCTGGATAAATACAGGTGCATAGCAGGAAACAGTATTCAGAAAAATTGCCTCGCTTTGAATTATTGAGGAAAATAATCAAACAGTTTTTAATTTGCATGGCAATTAATAAAACCAAACGAGGTCACATAGGTACATCAAGTACATCATTATGAAGGCAATAAGTTTTTACTGCAGCAAATGTTCTTCTTGTGTCAGAAATTACGACAGACATTTCAAAACCTTTCAGGGCTTTTTCAAAGACTTAAAAGATGTTTGGCAAAAAGATAATTATTCGTTTTAAAATTACTCCTTCTACACCGACCAAAGAATGCTTTCCTCTTAAGGAGATCGCTTCCATGGTGATCCTTCAAGCGTTGGAGGCTTCTTTAGCTCTCACTATGCCCTATTCGTGATCATCATCTTCCGTGAAATTTTCCAGATAAATATTACGTCTTCATGAAGCATGCAAGTACAATCTTCATCTGTCAATTGATTTTCCAATATTGCGGCCATTGTCTCACTCAGCAATTTTTGAATTCCGATTGCAATTCGCAAAAATAATTATAAAATCATTCTAATTGAAAAAATTGAATCTGTGGTCAAACTACTAGATTGTACTAGGCACTCACGTGACGCTGGTTCAGCTTCTCTATTTTAAATAGTATTTACTACTCTTTAGGGTCCTTATAATACAGCCGTTGTGTTAAATTACGGACTGTTTCAAACAATCGGCATGCGATTAAACTGGCCGAACCGAACGGTTTTGTCACTTTCAAAGCGGAAACTGGTAAAACCTTTGCAATGCGTCCAGAGGCTGCCTAACGGCTATTAAATTGGCGTCATTTAAAGAGAAAATCGACGCCAAAA
>JAQFYD010000526.1:0-17823 GCA_034694225.1 Bourletiella hortensis | reverse complement strand
GTGTTTTGCTGTTTTGTGTTTTGCTGTTTTGTGTTTTGCTGTTTTGTGTTTTGCTGTTTTGTGTTTTGCCATTTTGTTGAAAGGGGGGTTTTGCGGGGGTTGGTTTTGCGTTTTTCTATTTTGCGGAATATTAACGCCCCAACTTGCGTCTCAATTTCCGCCTAGAAGTCTCAAATGATTGCGTCATGCAAGTGTCGGTTAGCAAGTGTCACATGCATGCAGACAAGCTGTGGACCGCCGACGAGACGGTTCCCTGCATGTTATTCAATATATGGTGAGTAATGCACCCAGTCCCACTTGTTACAGTTACTATCAGTAATGTAATTGGATCAGGATCGGGATCAGGTTAAAATAGGGAACTTTATTAGTGTGAGCAATAATCAGGACGTGTGATTGCATCAAGAACCAGTTTTAGACTAACTATTTCTACAATAATTATTTAAATTTAGTTTGTTTTCAGTCAATACTTAAAGCTACAGCATGTCAGTACGAGAAACAACGACTATTTCCAACACCACTCTTCCGATCTCTGAGAGCTCATAGTTAATGTCTTCAGCAATTTCTTAGTCTTCTTTGCCGTCTGATAGCTAGTTAGGAAAACTCCCTCATTAATAGCTCTACGCTTTGCGTGTTGGTGTTAGGCTCGAAAATTTAGAGCAGAGATGAGCCTTGAGAGTGACCGAAAGCTGAATAATCGGCTCAGTTACAGCACTTGTATTGCCTTGCATGGCGGCATGGAAACAAACTTTGGTTGCGTTTCAAAAAAAGCGTTTTGTAGTTGGTTTCCTATTGCTAATGCTCATTTATTTTGCTGTGCTAAATTTGCGCTACTCGAAGGCTAGGGATGTTAATCGTCCTTCATCGAACCAGTCAGATGGACCTGCGGTGGGATTCAGCTGATTTTCTGAACTTGACAGATGAAGAGCGAATAAATTACATTAGATGGCTGGCCCCGGCAAACCTTCGTAGATCTGTTCCTCTGAATGAAACGGTTCATGATGGGACCAATATAATTTTGGGTAATAACCGGTTTTAGTGCCAACATGAGTTAGTGTATTGGCTCATAGCTTAGTAAGCTTAGCTTACCCCGCGGAGCTGATGTGGACGGATGCGGATGTGAGCAATGATAAGTCCTCAGTTGCTTCCACAGATTCTTACGTCAACTTTGTACGCCATCATTGTACGGATTGGAGGATCCAAAATTAGGATACGATGCGAACGAAGTGTACAGCCTGGAACGAAGTCTGACCATTGCACAGTTCAGAAAAACCATTAGAGGGCCCATTCGAGTCACGACAATTGATTAATTCCACCTTGAAATGAATAAAGCTAACGTGTCGGCTTCCCACGCGCAGGTTTGTTCTGATGTTGGTCAATGTTTCAGATTTCGAACAGCTTCACTCAGCAAATTGATAAAATTGCATGTTTTTCTGAAGGTCAACTGGGTCCACTTATTAAATGAGATTTTTCAAACCAGTGGTGTCAGTGTCGAGCCCGACCAAGAGATTATTGTAAGAAACCTGGACATCATGCGGAAGTTATTGACAATTTTGAATTTTGGAAAACGTGGCTGGATTATTGGTCATGAGATTGCACAGGGCTTTGATAATACCGGCAACACAGTTGATGCCGAGGCCAAAAACGAGGAATGACTTTTGAGGGCCCCTTAAAGTGTTTTATTCAGCAGTAAAGTCAATATGAGCTATTTCCTGGAAAATGTTTGGATGGAATATCAACACTGGACATTGCTGAAAACCTAGGGCTTCAGTTGGCATGTCGAGCGTATATACGATTGACGCAAGATGAAGAACTGCGGCAACCCAAAAAACTGCTTGGGTTGGAAAAATTAAGTCCAGATCAACTTTTCTTCCTTTCATATGCTAGCGTACGAAACGGCAGTTTTGTTCATGATGCATTTTCATAAGCATTTTTGCCCCTTGTTTCAGCCTATTTTTACTTTACATCGTTTGTATTACTTAATCGTAGTCCCAGTGCGAGACGGATTCTCCTGCGACATTGGAAAAACGGCGGCTGTATGATAATCATAGCCCGAAAAGATTCCAAGTGACTGGAACACTTCAAATTCAAAATTCCAAAGAGTTTGCTCAGACTTGGCAGTGTCCTGCTGGAAGCCAAATGAATCCTCAAACTAAGTTCGATTGGTGGTAAACTCTCAGTGGAATGTTGAGTCTATCGAAGTTTTATGCAAAATCTAAGGACTTGAACCGCAATCTGCAGTGCGCTCCAAACGACGCCTCGTGAATTTGATTTTCTAATTATTGCATAATTCTTTTCCTGAGCATGTGGATGGATTAAATCTGACTTTATTTCTAGCAGTTACCATAGGAATAACTTTTGCTTTTCCAAGCTACGTATCATTTAGACCGTTCATCATTGTCATCACTACACTTGAATCGATATTGATAACTCATCAATGTTTGTACAAATCTTCACTTGCCGTTTATTCGTGACCTGGACTACATGCGATTAAACGTATATATGTGCTAGAGTGGGAAGCCCAGGCTATGCCTGTTCCGGTTAGATTCTCAAAATATTTAAACTGTATCAACGCTGATTCATTATTCTAGCAAGTTCTGTGTCAGGATAGTTGCAACTGATTATTATGTGGTCACCCTAAATGTTGCGGTATAGTTGAAACATTTATTTCTATAAATGCTCGTTTAGTGGCCGTGTCTACAATAATGGCCGGTCCCTAACAACGGCCGTGGGTGAATTAGGGCTGAAACAATGAGGGCCGGGTATACAACAGTAGAGGTCTTTTATGGAGCACAATAGAGCATGTTGAGGTGATCAGCATGCTCAGAGAAGTGATGGAAATATTATGAAGGGGTTCCTTCTTGAGACCCCTGGGGGTCAGACACTGGGAACAACAGTTCAGGGGTTACTGTAGAAATAAACTTGGATTGGTATGCAGGAAGTGCCTGGCTAGAGAAGCATCGCGAGACAAATCTCTTTTGCATACAAAGCAATGAAATGCAGCGGTCGGCTGTGGAGTAGCAGATAGGCCACCTCTGATCTGTTTGCTTCTTCCTCCTGTGGTTTTGAAGTCCCTACAACCACTGCAACAGGCGTAGTTTCAGTGCGTACAGTAAATGGAGCTGCAGTGCTTGAAGTGGACGAAGCCATAGCGCAGCGGTTCTGCGGGACAAAGCCGTAGCGCAGTGGTTGCAAAGGAAAAAGGCAAAGCGCAGTGGTTGCAAAGGAAAAAGGCAAAGCGCAGTGGTTGCAAGGGACAAATCCAAAGCGCATTGGTTGCAAGGGACAAAGCCGCAGCACAGCGGTTGCAGGGGACAAAGCCGCAGTGGTTGCAGTGGACGAAACCACATCGGTTGCAGTGGACGAAACCACATCGGTTGCAGTGGATGGCACTTAAACCCTCAGGTTACCTTTAGTTAAACTCGAACTTTAGTTAAACTCAACGTTAACAAATGATGAATGGACTTTAGCCCAAGATGTCCAGCACATTTTGCAAGCGGTTGAAGTAAGACGTGACAGGAACGGAACGGACTGCAATGAGGCGCCAATGGACAGTTCGTCGTCACCTGCGGTCGTCCGTTGGTGTTTAGGTTACAAGTCCGGACGCAGCTGGTATAAAACTGTGGTAATACGTATCGTGGCAGTTAGAAGAGCGTTTGACTACCGTAGCTATCTGTGAGAGCATTGTTGTCATAGTTTACTCGCGCCTTATTTGTCGCTACATTCAAACAGTTGTGCTTATTTTACGAACATTAGATGGCATTATAGGAAAGTATTAGTAACAACAGTAAGCGAGCGGCTAAACGCAAAGAATTTGATTGGGCGGCAGGCGATGATGAGAATGAATTTGATTGGCCGTCAACAACTTCAGGGCCGTGAACTCCTCGAATCAGCGTTGAGTATTTTATGAAATAAGTTTGTACCCCAAATTTATAGAGACCGATTCGTCAAATTCGCCAATGTAAATATTAGCAAACATTTTAACTATGGAAGCTTCCTAACGGATCGGTTAAATGAGGAACCGTCAACCGACCCGACCCGAGCAAGGTCGGTTTAAAATACCTTTAACCCTTACCCGACCCGTCAGTGTGACGGATAAAAATATACCTAACCGTATCCGACCCGCCATTATCCGACCCAATCCGCGGATAAACGCCGTATGTACGCTGCGTGTATTTGCATCACAGGCAAGTTAGGGTGATATTACTGGCGGTCATGGCTAACAGCGACAATGTTCTGTAACTAGTGGTTTGAAGTAGAAACCAGTAGAGATTTTTAACTAAATACTATCCTGGTAGCATATTTAACTAATGCCTCGAAATGCAAAAGTCCAATTTTTAATGGAGTTTAACATGCAAAATTTTAAGTTTCACGTACTTGTTACGTCCACGGTTCCGTAGACATGACAGCTGATGTCGAACTGTTAGTCTCCTATAGCCAATGTAGGCCAGAAAGAATACACTGTAGCTTTCCTGACTGTATTCCCATCGAGGGTCCATCATACCCTGAGCTAAACTCCGTGGGTATAAATAAATTCGTGGCATAGATTTTTAATGCCAATCATTATTGCGTTAAGCAAATTTAATCAGGCCCGTTTCTCAGTTTTCGTCATCTGTAAAATCATCATGGACTTACGTACTGTGCCTAGTAGCTAACGCGAGGGTGCCAAACTCTGCAAAATTTAGCTTACCACTATCAAGTTTTCCACCACAACTTCAACTAATCCAGAGTATGGCTGGATTGAATGTAACCAATAGGTTGCATTACCGACAGCAGAATTGATGACATTTGAATTTTTTGGCAATTTCATTCCTCCGGGCGCAATTCCCAAAAATCTGTGCCATGCATTTATTTATACCCACCGAGTTCAGCTCAAGGTATGTTGGACACTGGATGGGCCAATATGAATTATTTAGATATGTTACATGCGGCATTACATACCGATCGTGAGCATTTCTGTTCCAAGGTAACCACCCCATGTGCAACGCTTACTGTGCATATAGAGAATAGACGCAGCAGAACCATGATAATTACCGCACGACTGCTGCCGGCTTTCGATCGCACCATCGAACGGATCCCTGGCCACCGAGGCTAACTTTGATATCCCATATGCCCCGTTAGCACCACCAAAAGGGTTTCCAGTACTCCGTACGTAAGCGTAACGACACGCAAATGGTCCAAAATAGCCGGTTGATCCGTCGTGGTCACACTCATTGTGGACGGATCAACATGTTTGATAGATGTGTGACTGTGGTTCAGAAAAGTCTCCCGCCCGTGTGGTGTCAGACTATCCAATTCATGTTATGAATTGGTTACTCCACTTGAAGAAATCTATCATTCATGACTTTGAATTAAAGGATCTAGACTATTCTAGCGTGTTGTATTTTTGCATGGCAAACAGGCGTTGTAGCTTGTTCCAATAACAAAGTATCCGGCGGTATGGTGTAATACTGAGGTCCACGAGGGGAACAAAATAAGCTTATATTGGCTTGATCGTGATGTTCGGCTCTAATTCATATGGACACCGACATGCCTCCAGCACAATACAATACAACAACGTACTGAATTCGATTTCAAGTATCTACGGACTGAGGCGACTAATGTGAGCTTTCAGGAAAATGTATCTCCCGAGACCCACTTTAAATCTCTTAAGGTAGGTTAACATCTCTGCGAATCTGACAAACTGATATTTGTCGGTAAACGTGGGAACGTATTCCCCAAAGTTTCAATTTGTGGTATTGATTTCTGTCTAGCCATGGAGAATACCAGTCATCATAAGCGAAATTGCTGTTCCATAGTTGCGCCATAGCTTAGGATTTTCCTATCGCTGCTGCTAAATACACAGACAAGGATTGAAAGTAGGCTTAAAGGATGTCAATGCTGAGGCTAGAAATATTTAAGGCTGACAATGCACAACCGTTTATTAATTTTGTGCTGCAAATGAATAGTTGGCAGACATCGAAAGCGGGGTCACAGTACGGAACAGGCATGCAGAATTCAATCGGAATCGGAATCTGATTAGTAACCCTATTTTCAGACATCCGAATCGCAACCGGAATTCTAACCAGCCAAATTACCAACGCGAATTCGTTTGCAACCAAATTGAACCACAGCTTTCCATGCGCAACTGCCTTCAGAGGCGGTAACTTTAAGACCAAGATGGACAAATGCGCTCCACGTCGAGCAGGGGATGTCGGGCCAAGAAGTTTCGTTACACCTGGGCGATCTTATAAGGACCCACATCGAGGGTCCTCAAAATGGCAAGCACATGGGCGTACTTTATGTACAAGATGTGATACTATACAAAGCAATCATGACACAGGCTCCAGCCAACACAACAAGATTAATGATTTGATACACAGGCGTCTAAGGAAGGAACAGAAATGCGTAGACTAGGGTAAATACTGGGAAGAAAGTGTGCAGCACAGTGGGAAGGTAACAAGTTCGTGACCAAAGGCCTTTGTACGGAAAAACCCCCTGGAAGGAAGAAACTAGTTCTGGCCGCCAATCTGGGCTGGACAATGGTCCGCGTAGGGCAGCAACTTGTCCGGAATAACTGCGACTGTCTCTTTCCTTTGCATAAGGAACTCCTCTGTCTCCTTTTTCGTGGACCATTTCCTGAGCACCTGCAAATTAAACATACGAATTCACGCCGAGTACTATTTAACATTGCAGTCCTTCTTCCTACGCACACATTGTGTTCCCTTCACTACTCGAATCTTTTTTCGCAATGTGTAGAACACTCTCACCTTGGTCGTAGAAGCCGTTGCCGCTGACGCACCGGCTGGACAATTTATTTCATGTATATTGCATTTCTTGAAATTAATGCCAGCTTAAGCAGCACCTACAAGAATTTTTAACCCTTCGTGTGCCGTAACCGTGTAGAAATAGGATCTCTTTTCGAAATTTTTTGTTGCAGTTGCGAATGGTAACTAGGGGCACGTCTGTTTACTTCCCATCTTAAATATATAGGAAAAAGCTTTAACGCCAATTATGACCGTGTTCCTCCCACAAGTGTTCTCCATATTTTGCAGTCCTGCTATACAACCAAATGTAGATGTTTAAAAAATTCACGTTCAGAAAACCACGTTGTTTGCCACGCACAGATGTACCCCACGAAAAGCTGGATAAGGTCTGGAGTTTTACATCCTGCTCCCATGGTTATGGCAACGAAGCACAAATAAGTATAGAAAACATTTTCAGATTTGTCAATAGACATGAGACTTCCCTAACGAATTTAATTCAAATTCGAACAACTTCGAATTTCGCACATTACAATAACGCTTTATTGACGATAAACACAAGGGCAATTAAAGCGTTTACGCCTACTATCAGCAACTAATTGTGTGCGGGGGTATCTAGGATGTTGCCCTGACTAACCTCGGTGAAGATTTGTAATGTAATGAAATGTTCATGCGGTGTAAAATACAAAGAATAATAGCACTACGCCAGTACTATTAATAACAATAATAGACTTATTATAATATGGCAAAGGTTAATAGCATAAGCTAGAGCATAATAGCATAGCATCTGTTCAGTATCGTATTTAGTATGAGATTGGTCAATTTTAGAATATTTCTACAATTTCTGATTGTTTGCCCAAAAGGCTTTAGCCTAAATAGTGTTACTATTAGTAACAGGAACAAATTCTTCCCCCCGAAAAACGGATAAAATCCAGTTTTTCCTACTTCCGTACATCCAGTAGAGTTGTCGGACGCCATGACGTCAGATTCCATCGTTTGTTCGGACATCCGCCACTCGAATAACTCCATCTTTCCCAGGGAATACTCTCTCAATTATGCCCATTGGCCAGGACTTTCGTGGTCCATTAGGATCAACAATCAGATAGACAGCTCCTAGTTCCAAACTTGGTGACCGAGTATTCCATTTGGGTCGCATTTTTAAGGCAGGGAGGCATTCCTTCACCCACCGAGACCAAAAAAGGTCTGAAAAAACTTGAGCCAGTTGGTATTGCTTTGGCAGATCAGGATTAGGATCCCTCCAACTTGGTACTCGTCGATCCCCCATTAAGATAAAATGAATTGGAGTGAGGGCCTCCATAGAATTGGGATCAATGCTCACGTGTGTTAACGGACGTGAGTTGATCATAAATTTTGGTTCACACATCAAAGTCATTAAGTTCTCAAGCTTGGGGAACCTCTCCTTCAGAATGGCCGACAGTGCAGTTTTGAAACTGCGAATCAAACGTTTCCATGATCCTCCCCAATTACGATTGCAGGAGGTGAGAAGTACCACTGGATATCGTAAGCTGTTAATGCTCTCTGGATACCAGTTTTGTCAACCTTGTCCACCAATGCCTTGAGCTCCCTCTCGCACCCACCAAAACTGCTACCATTATCGCAATGAATTTCATTCGGGTAGCCGCTGCGAGATGTAAATTTTCTGATTGCATCCATTGTCGAATCCGTAGTCAAAGACTCGGTCTGTGATGTGAACGGCTCTGACTGTCATGCAGATAAAAATGAGCCCGTAACGCTTTTCTTTCTTGCGTCCAACAGTAACATGCAAGGGCCCAAAAAAATCCACACCAACTGCAAGGAAAGGGCGAGTTTCTTTGTTGACACGAACAGCTGGTAGCAAACCCATTGCAGGACAACAGGTGTTGCTCGATTGTTGGAACAGAACTGGCATTCACGAAAAAGTTTCTTGACCAAATTACGAATGCCAAGGACCCAGTATTTCTCTTTAGTCAGGTAAATCACTGAATCCACACCTTGATGACCCAGGGTCTTGTGCTGAAATCTAAGGAAAATATTTACATACATGGAATTACATCCTAAAACTATTGCAAACTTTGCATCGAAGTTCAAATCGTTTGACAACTCAGTACGACTTATGAGCCTAATGATATAATTCTCATCGAGAAATACAGAAAGTTGGTTAACTTACTGCCCTCGGCAAGGGACTCTTTTCGTTTAAGGGTATCAATTTCAACGGCAAATTCATCAGTCTGAGTCTGCTTTGCCCATAGCAGCTCAGCCCCTTTTAGTTCACCTACCCGTAATTCACCACTATCAAGCAACTCATCCTTCTTTTTGCCAAACGTTTTACAAAAATTATTAATATAGCGTAAAAGCCATGCTGTAGTACGGACTAGTTTTAAGCAACAACTGAAACGACGGATATCCGGAAGTGCATATTAAGGCTCGCGTTTAGCAGTACCCACAAGAACCACCTCTGCTTCGATTTCCATTACCGCCGCCGTTGAACTACCAAGTACGGGCCAGTCAACTTCCGATTTTCGAAGAAATTCTGGACCACTGAACCACATTCCATCCATGCTGAAGTCAGTTGTTTTATTTTTGCGTGTAGCAAGATCAGAGGGATTAAAATCCGTTGGAACCCAACGCCATTGATCAGAGTTCGTCAGTTCGAAAATTTCAGCCCTTCGGTTATCTTCCCATTTCGGTAACCGCTTGTCCGATTTCAGCCAACAAATGACCGTTTGAGAATCAGACCATAAAATAGTGGAATTTATAGAAACATGCAGTTCTTCTAGTAAAGCAGAAGCCAGTTGACTTCCCATCAGCGCCGCTTGTAGCTCCATTCGTGGAATCGTAATTTCCTTCAGAGGTTTAACTCTTGCTTTAGCAGTTACTAGACAAATGTCGATACCATTCGCATGTTCCACACGAAGATAGACTGCGCATGCAAATGCCTCTGTGCTGGCATCATTAAATATATGCAGTTGGACATTAGTAGCTGAAATAAAATGACTTGAGTAGCATCGTGGAACTGCAACTGTAGGAATGAGCTGCAACTCTTGTAGCCACTTCTTCCAATCTTTCTCCAGGGCGCCCGAAGGAATCGAGTCGTCCCATCCAATGCCAGTTTTCCAAATATCTTGAAATATAATTCTGCCCTTGACCATAAAATGAGCAATTAGACCCAACGGGTCGAAGAGAGATATAATCAGCTGAAGGACTTCGCGTTTTTTGGCAATTTCAGTCCGTTCAGCACTTGCTCATTAACGTTGTTGAAATTCAATTTGAAAGTAAACTTATCCTCTTCAGCAACCCACCACATGCCCAAAATTCAAGTTCATATCAATGTTTTGCCAATTTTTACCTCGCAATTCTTTTGGAATTGTTTCCAAAACTTCTCTGCAATTGCAAATCCAGTTGCAAACTGTGAAACCACCTCTTCGGTCAACTTCAATAATTTCCGCTATTTCCTTGCAGGTTTCTCCCATAGAGTTGCATGAATCTATTGTGTCATCCATATATGTGTTACTTTGAATGGTTTCAACCGCATCGGGAAATTCTTCGCGAAAATCCTCAGCATTATGGCACAAAACATAAATGAAGGAGAACATGCAGCTCCGAAAATCATCGCCCGCATCCTGTAAACATCAGGACCCCTGTTCCTCTCCTTCCCACGCCACAGAAATCTCAAGCAATCCTGATCTTCTTCTCTGATTGGGACCTGGTGAAACATTTCACGGATGTCCCCGGTAAAACCAATTTAACCACGCCGAAATCTCCATAAAATGCCAGTAATTGGTTTAAGGAGATCAGGTCCAGTAAGGAAACCATCGTTGAGGCTAACTCCTCCCGATTACGATGCAGCATCCTAGACGAACCTCATCTTGCCGGGTTTGTTCGGATTAAGTACAGCGAAATGTGCTATGTACCGTGCTTTCCCCGTAACCCTGCTTGCCTCCTGTGGGGACAGTTTTACAGCATAGTCTTTAGTAACATACTCATCAATTGTCTGACAGTATGCATCAGCGAATTTCTCATCACGGTCCATCTTCCGTCCCATACACCATAAGCGCCTCAAAGCATCATTCTTGCTCTCAGGAAAAGTGAACTCGTCAGTTTTCCATAACATGCCAGTTTCAAACCTCTCCCCCACACGCTTCGTCGTAGTTTTGAGAATCATTATGGCTCTGTCCTCGTCTTTACTTTGGGCTACTTTAACGGAGTTTTTCACTCCAAAGTATTCCAAGGAAAAAGAGTCCTTTATCAATTGGTTCAACTCCTTGTCAGCCGACTCAGTAGAGGAATGAAACAGAACAGGAACAATTGTAGCAGCTTTCGATGTTGGTCCATGCACCACCCACCCCAAATGTGTCTTGGTAGCTACAGGATCATTCTCACCACCTGTAATAATCTTACTTCCAAGGGTCAAATTGGCATTGTCTTGAAGCACCAGACAGGTAGTCTGTCAAAAAGCCCCGCGTCATAAAGTGTCATATTGAAACAACTGTTTTGTATTTATTACTTATTCAGCAGCTTTCAAACATAATTTGACACCGTAAATAATTTTTCATACAGGCTACAACATTCGTAGCCCATGTTTTAGCCATAGGCTATGTTTTCGGGGTATTTATATAATTTTCACGATTTTTTGTTCTTCCCAGTCAATGAGGCAGCTCTGCTTTCGACGACGTTTCTGTAACGATTAGCCCTCTAAGCGTAAGTATCAACTACTCCTAGAGGGCCTTCCAATCGTACTGGCAGGACTTTCAACAATACAGAAGATGAGCCAGTTCCAAGACCCGCAAATGTGGGATGACTTGTACTTGTTCCATCGGACTTGTGTAGCAACTCATGATGATACTTAGAACATCCATCCTTTCCGCATTCTTTCTTATTGTAACATTTGTTCAAGGGATGCCCTGGTACCAAGCAGACGTAACACAGCCTCTTTTTAGGACCCTCGATGGTCCTTATAAGATGGTCCATAAGTCACAAAATTTGCTTGCGTGGTTTCGTATACAAGGAGTTAACCGATTTTGCTCGTAGTGGTCTTAAAATAACTGCAATGACGTAAAGTAGTGCACTGCTAACCGTTTATGCCCAAAAAAAGGCTTGGTTGTATGTGGTCTATAATTAAAGCAGAAAATGTCCTAAAACCCGACAAAACACGCGTTTTATGAGAGCCTGTAGCTTCCAAACGGTTCCGCATACGGAGATGATGTTGCGACAGGTAGAAAGCGCGTCAAATTCTGAGTCATAAAATATGCATGTCAATGTTGATTTTGCGTTGAATTACCGTGGTAACGCGCCACCGGCTTCAAAATCCGCATGTGCCTAGAAACCTGATGGAACTAGTTTGTCTGCAATGAGTCAACCGAATTTGCTCAGAGTGGTCTCAAAATAACCGCAGTGAGTATCGGGTTCCACTAGGAGCTTCATGTGCCAAAACATTGGCCAGTGTGCTTGGTGTTACGAATTACAGACGAAGATTGCCTAGAAAGCAACAAAACACTTGTTCTATGAGAGCCTGTAGCTTCCACACGGTTTCAAGGATGGTAATGATGTTGCAACCATTAGAAAGCACGTCAATTGTTGAGTCCTTACATGTGCACCAAGCTGTTGATTTTTAGTTTAATTACCGTGGTAATGCGCCAAAGGCCTCAACTTGCATTTGACCATCGAGGGTCCACCGTACCCTGAGTAAAGCTCCGTCGGTATAAATACATGCGTAGCATAGATTTTCTTTAACCAATTTCCATCTTGCATTGATATCAGCTTGCATAAAGTCTGGGCAAGCAGCAACTTTGTGCCCCAGTTGTTTGCACACCAGGCATGCTCCAGGAATTCGACTTTCCGGCTTCGCAGGAAGACCAGCTGCTTGTTTCAATTGCCGCGTTTTATTTTATTTTGTTTTTTCTCTCGGCTCTTCACTGTGTAATACTTCAGGTGCTGGCATAAGACAGGCAGCGCCAGCCAAATTACCAAGCCAAGCATCGAGAGTTCCCAAGTCATAGTTTTGCAACTCTTGAATTTTCAAGCACCACATGATGTGGTCCACATCATGATGATATATCATCATATGATAGGAATATGGTAGCTTCTGAACAAGTTCTTCGAGTAGCTGGGGATTTTGAATGTAGCCCACAGCACGAAGATTTCTCATTGTAGCGACAACACTCCTAACGGCATTGCTGAAGGCAACCAGGGAGTCAGATTTACTTTCCAGAACCGCTGGAACAGATTTCACTTTTGCAATCACCGACTTGACAATCAAATCGGGTCGTCCGAAGGTTCACCTCAAGGTATCAATCACTAACGGGACGTTATCAGGAAGACTAGCATTAACAGCATGATAAGCTCGTCCTTTTAAAGATTTAGCCAAACGCATCGCATTCTCTTCATTCGATAACCCACAAATCTTTGTTGAATGTTCGTATTGCCGAATGAACAATTGCCACTCTCCGGCGTCGCCGGAAAACGATGGTAAACCCTTAGGGACGGACTGCCGCGCCAGTAACTTCTGGAGCACTGAAGTGGGTTCAGGAATGGGTTTATCTGGCACAGTGGTAGGGACATTAGCAGTTTCGAACCAATCGTGGATAGATTGCACTCTGTCAACTGGAGGTAAAACTGGTGGCCCATCACGAAGGTAGCCATCATCATCATCACCTCCCTCATTCATAACAGCATTTTCTAATTCCAGTTCTTTACGGATGAAATCTTCCTCCAAAGCAATGCGCTTTAACTCAAGCTCCTTCAGTCTCCCTATAGCCTTCAGTTGCGATGACAACTTCTGGCATTTTCGGCTCATATGAGAATGACGGCTTGTAACAGTCCGCAAACTTCTTCAGTCGTCTAGCTCACCAACCTCGCCCTGCTCAACAGTCTCCGCAACCTCCTTAGATTGGCCAGCCTTAGGAACCCCAGATATGGATGCAGCCTTCACGGATTG
Source organism: Bourletiella hortensis (assembly GCA_034694225.1). NCBI lineage: Eukaryota > Metazoa > Arthropoda > Collembola > Symphypleona > Bourletiellidae > Bourletiella > Bourletiella hortensis. The sequence goes on along the minus strand of JAQFYD010000526.1, from coordinate 4,149 downwards.
ACCTTTAGCCTTCTTAGACGTCTCCAATACCGACATTTCAGGCTCTCTCCCTTGATTCCTCAGACTCTTCTTCGTTATTTTGCCAGGCAGGCTCATTTTTCCACAGGACTTGTCAGATAGTTCGAAGGACCACTTTGTAAAATACAAAGAATAATAGCACTACGCCAGTACTATTAATAACAATAAAAGATTTATTATAATATGGCGAAGGTTAAAAGCATAAGCTAGAGCATAATAGCATAGCATCCGTTCAGTATCGTAGTTAGTATGAGAATGGTCAATTTTGGCATATTTCTACACTTTCTGATTGTTGGCCCAAAAGGCTTTAGCCTATATAGTATTACTATTAGTAACAGGAATCTTTAACATGCGGCGTGCACAGGTTTTGAGGAGATGATCAAATTCTACAGAAGCCTACTAGGAGCTTATGTAATCGGACGCATCTTGGACTTCACATCCAGCTGACGTTTCAATCTCTCTGAAAGACAATCACACTCAGTGTTTATTTCCCTGTTGTGAAAGCTGCGTAGGACGTGTCGTTGGGGTTTACCTGGTTTGCGCCACTGAAAGGCATTGGAAAAATTGCTTCAACTGACAGAAATCCGGTCGTCCGCTTCTTTCGGTATTCCAGCATGCCAACAAGATGTTATATCTACATTCAAAACAAGGAAATTAAGATTCTCATCATGACGCAGTCAAGCACAGCTCTTTCGCTACTCACGTTTCATGTGATGCATGTTGAGGCTTGGGCAGCCGATTTCCTGCTTGCAGGAATTTGATAAATTCATGGCTAAAAGCCATTCCCTTGTAAGGTGTCTGTCCTAAAGAGAATATCTCCCATGCGGTGACGCCAAAGGCCCACACGTCTGTCCCTGACGAGAATTCCATGGACGTCAGGAGCTCAATTGCTGCCCACTTCCATGGCAACTTGCACTACAAGCCACAGGAACAGATGTCTTAGTTCGGTTTGGAGGTAACTCAGATGATTTATTGCGAAGACATGTTACCTTTCGCTTTGATTGATACCGAGTAGAACCATAGAGTTGCTTTGATAGCCCAAAATCGGATACCTTCACTACGTGATCTTTAAACACAAGCACGTTCCGGGCAGCAAGGTCACCATGAACGATCTGAAATGCCCAAAACTTTGCCTTAGAGGAGAACAACTTCTCAGCCCACAGAATTTAATAGCCAATTCTATTGTACTTATTGGCACATTGGAGCTAGACCTGGGCACGGGTAGACCCGAAACATGGGTACCCGGGTGGGTATCGGGTTTGGGACCGGGTTTGGGAGCTTAAGTGGTGGTACCCGGAGCATTTGGGAACGGGAACGGGTTTCCGCAATCACGAACCCGGGTTCTCGGGTATGGGAACGGGATCGGGTTTGGGAACGTAGAGGTACCCGTCCACGTTTCCAATGGGAGCAAGAACTTACATTTTTCGAGAATTTAAATACCTTTGACGCGCAAAATTCACTTCAGTTTGGGACGCTAAAGCAACCCGCGTCTCTTCGTTGAGATATTTTCACAAATCATTTAGCTGCTTTCAGGGAACAGTAACGTTCAGCCGACGTCTAGGATAAGAACTCAATTGCTGTTAAGAAAATGGCTCTGGTTAGGTAATTTTGTCACCGAAACCGTCGAATTGTTTGGCATTTGCCGCATGAATAGAGTATGGTGACGCTGCAGCTATTACCTGAGTAATTTTAAGTAAAATGAAGTAGCTAAGGCTACTTTATAAGTCACATGGGCGTACCCATCGATTCAGTGAGGCTTAGTGCGTCCGACTTACTCGAAGGGACTTCCCGCTGACAAATCTTGTGTACAGTACCAGTACAAGAATCACTTGTACAGCAAAGTGTACACAGCTCATGCAGCGAATGCCAAGATGGAATTCGACTTGTAATTGTGTACATCCGTGGACACGCTGTCCAAACGCTTGTACAGAGAGTATTTTGCATAGCAAGCCATGCACCTCTTCCCTGTCCAGACGTTTGGACAGACAATTAGGATGTGTAGGGGTATTTCTTCTCCCGCGTATAATAACAGTTGGTGGCTTAGTGGACAGAACAACGGACTCTAGAGTGCAATATGTACTTGGTAATAGTATGAATAGGTGAGGGACAGAGAACGGTTCGATTCAGCGCCCGCCCAATCTATTTTTGCTCCGTATGAGCCGCTGTCCAAAACTTTGGACACGGCTCTTGCTGCTGCCTATCTTGTGTACACGGTCGGGATAAATCAGTTGTGTCCAACCGTTTGGACACAAAAACCGGCCAATTTACGCCATAGAATTCCGGCAAGGTGCCATGCATGCCGTGTGTACAAAATTTTTCAGCGGGTTATGAGGAGCCCTTCCACCTGTAGCAGAAGCTGACCCATCCCATTCATAACCGGATTAAAGTTTTCAGTACTTGAATATGAGTGAGCCAAATGAAATGGGTAGCCCGGGAACTGAACCGGGTTCCTCGGGTTGCACCGGGTTTGAGTTCGGGTTTGGGTGGACGTGGTCCTCTGATTTCGGGTTTGGGAGCGGGAACGGGTACCTGCAAGCTGAAAAAATGGGTTCGGGTTTCGGAAACGGGTTTGGGTTGCCAAAAATTGTTCCCATGCCCAGGTCTAACGCGAGCAATGACCGCGGTAACTGTCCGGTCATTTTGACACCTCAGGTGGTCGGGTCGGGGTCAGGGCTTAGTCATGAGATTGCATCCGCATCAGCCTCCATCACATAAGAAGGACTCGCAACCTTGACCTCGTATTTAGATATAAATCTATGGATTTTGCGGCTCCAAATTTAAAGATAAGCGGTGGCGTGAGTTTGGGAAACGTTTATTACTCATGAGTTACTCTGATATTGGCCGCACGTCTAATTGTTAACGTCTATGAGTTAGAATAACGCGTCACATGAGTTTCACTGTTACGTGTAAGTTAGATCAAATGTTTTGCTCAATGGATGAATTGTCCAAACGTTTGAAGTTTTGCGGTCACAAGAGCATCTATTATATCAACCTTCGACTGTGATCACTAAGAAACCATTACCTGTCTTTGCGTCAAATACTCCATGCCGGTGGCAATTTGCTCGCACCACCTACACAGCGTTAAGGTGGTTATTCCAGCGTGATCTCCGGCAACGTCCTGCCTGGGGGTCCTCGAAACAGAACATAGAGTAACTAAATCTGCTCCACTGCAGAGGATAACGTGACCACAATAGCATGTAATGACCTTACCCAGACTCAGTTTCCCAACCCTCTTTCCCTATCTTCCACAGGTATCGCAGAAGATCTCCGTGAGGACTTAGCTCGGTCACGATCATAAGCTTTCCTGAAAATTTCCACACCATTAGTCACGTTCACCTGCGGTATATCAGAGGAATTTTAGAGAGTCATTACGCTTTGCAATCTCCGAAATCTCGGCCCCAACAAACTTGACAACGAACTCATGGTCGCCCAAGTACGCCATTATCTTTAATTCGGCCAGAGCAGCTTTAAACTCGTGAATTTCAACAGTGCGTTTGAACGTCTTGATGGCTACCGGTTGCGAGTTGCATATTCCAGGGTGCACGACGCCGAATTCTCCTGATCCTAAGATTGTTGCGGTAGCTGTGGGAAAAAAGATACAAACTTTGCAGTTGATCTGGTCCCGTGTTGAGAGGATTGCCACGACTTCTCAATGTAACTCTACCTCTGATGATATCATTGGGGGATAGAACTCGTGTGTATGGCAAAAGCAGAGCCCTGTCCAGCCCATCTGGAGCATTTGAGGCCGCAGATGGATCCCCTCGTTTAAATTCCTCAATTTCCACTTCTGTAAGATTTCTTAGTTTTCTCTAGAATCCAAAAGTCACCCCCGCTGATGTACTGTTGTGAATGCATCTGCATTCTGTAAATTATTCTTTACAGAAACTTACGCTGGTCTGGTGGTATTTGATTGTCCCTACAATAATGACGACTGTAGTGAGGACAAGTAGTACTGCTCCCCCAACTATCAGCAGATCCCTCGTTTTCCCGGCATCGGTGACGGATATACGGACAAACATGCAGCTCTTGTTGTCCTCAGCTACGGTTTGCTCTGGGGGACAGAAGCAAATTGGCCCTTTAGGAGTTCGAACGCAGGTGTAAAGACACTCATTGTTGCTGCCGCAGACCTCG
>JAQFYD010000525.1:0-17826 GCA_034694225.1 Bourletiella hortensis | reverse complement strand
AAGATGCCCATAGGGGTGTCATTATTATTATTATTATGTTCCTTAATATGTCTCCCTGTATCTTCTAGAGCTGTTTGTAAACTAGCCAATTTTTCTCGGGTTGAATTTCAACTTTGTGTAATACTAATTAAGTGCAATAAGGGGAAAAATGCAGCTGTAATTAAAGTGAGATTTTAGGCTGCACTATTGGTCCATGTGTACGTATTCAGTCAGTCAGTCAGGCAACCTGGCCAGAGGGGACTTTGCAATTGAAATTCTTAATGAATACTTAGCTGTTGCTGCTTGCTGCTGTTGCTGTCGGAAGGGAAGCCATGTATGAGCATTGAATGTATGATGATGATTTCAACATACACATCACATGTTAGGCTTAATGTCTCACATAGCTATAGTAAAGCCTTTTACACATTTAAGGAACAATAAATAGTGAACATTTTTCGTCCTTTTCAGCCTCATCCACTTGCAAGTTAAGGCTAATTTTTTTGCTTCGCAAATTACTATGTTAGAAGCAAACTCTTCATATTTTATGTTGTCTGGCCGACCGTCCTCTACGCGTTTTTAGTCGTGACCACATCATTCATTCATGTACGTACTGTACTGTAATCATAAGAATACGCAGATGGCTATATAATGTTTATGACAATTATTGAATTTTCACAAAAAATAACCTTAATATGGTCCAAATGTGAGGACATGATGGATGTGTGTTTGTATGCTTGTGTGTCTACCTGCGTTTTCATGTGAGTGAATGAGTGAGAGAAGGGCAGAGTTGAAGCCTATTGGCTGAGCATTTTTAAGTCTTTCTTTCTTTCTCCTCTTCCAAGTAACTTGGTTGTTGATAGCTTCCTGATTTTTTTGCATACAAGTCCAACTGGCTATTTCCTTTTGATTTTCTATATCCACTGGCATACATATTAGTCTCAGACACAATAGCTAGGCTGATTGTCATTTCTGACATTTTGTTTCTGTATAATGAGGAAAAAACAACACTTTGCAACAATCAGTTGTAGTTACAGGTAGGATTTATGTATAGCTTCATCATCATGAGCATTTAAAAGGATTACCGCAGCAGCAGCCTCAGCAACACTAAGTACAGAAAAGACAGGAGTTTTGAATAGAAGATGAATAAAAGAAGGGTTATTACATTATGTTTGTACTATGTCTAAAGCAATGTGACGTGATCTTACCCCGAGCTGTAAGATTAAAAAGGATTTTTTTTACAATTATTATTATTCATTCACATTCTTCAAAGGAAGAAAGTGTATTTAGTTTTGCTTTAGCTATTCCTTGCTGCAAACTAAACTGGGCCTTGTTTAAGCATATTAGTAGTAGACTTTCTCATGGAATTAATTTTAGCAAGTAGTTTCCTTTCCATATGTGTAATCTCAATTATTCTTGTTCCTGTTCCCGGTTGTTGTGGCATGGTAAAGTGATGACGATGATGAATATGATGGTGGTAGTCTCTAGTCTGGTAGTGGATCAAATGAGAGGACGAGGAAGAATAAAAGCCGACATATAGGACTACATGATGATTTACCAAGGAAATGAATCCAGGCCAGAGTTGAGATAATAATAATTATTGTGTTGCGGTGTTTGTCTGCGTGCGCTTTGAAACAACTTACTTACTTTGTTCTTAAGTAAGCCGTAAGCCGTGTATACAGTTGAAAGGGGGAAATAAAAAGAAAGAGAAACATTATTAGAGTAATCATATATATACACATATAACTTTTTTAATAAATGTTCTCCTCACATTATATACTTTTACTGTATAAATCATCTCTGTATGCCACCATCTCTGTGGTACGCCAAGGCGCGCGTGTGCCTTATAACCACCGAATGAATTAGTTTTTTTTCGTGGTAATAATTATTAGGCCAAATCGACGTATTGTAGGTATGATGATTGGATAGGATTAGTGCATAAAAATCCCTCCAAGGCATCTCATCTGTGTAGCCTCGCATGATGTCTTCTATACAGGATTAAATTGGCGGCGGTGGTGGTGGTGATGGTATTTTATAGTAATTGCTTAACTATACTCTCAAATCAAAACCCAAACCGGGCTAGCTATGTGTTTTTTTTGGCTGAGGACAAATTAAACAGAGGTTTTCTTAATGACAAGCTAATAATCATTGTGAAACAATAGAGAAAACATTTTATAAAATTATTGAGAATGGCTTCTAATAATGATAAGCGAAGGACAAGGAACATAGGAGGAAGAAGAAGATGAAGACGAGCGGATATAAGTGTTTTGTTTCTTTGAAATCATCGTCTTCTTCACCTTCGTATTCTCCTCTTGTTTATTTCTTAAGATTCATGACAAAGCTGTGGTGATGAATGATGAAATGAGGTCCACGTCCACATAGCCATATCCAAAACTTAGTTTCTCATTGTCGTGCCTGGTAAATACCACTGAAATTGCTCAAATTTGACAGGCTATTTTGCTCCGCTGTCCCTCGTCGTCGTCGTTTTCGTAGCTCTTCGACAGGCTTGCTTGAACAATTCAAGTATGACTCTTGTGAATAATTTTACTTTCAAACACGCTCCATCTGCATAATGTTATGCATAATGCACAACGTGTACAAAGAATCCTCCCTTTCCTTCTTCAAAGGGATCTCTCACAGTGATAATTGAGCCTAATTTCTACAGCATGAACATGATAATGAGTTTGCTATAGGATCGTGGATTGACTCTTGAAAAAATGGACCCTTCATGCCCACCAGTTCATGTCTCTCAAGTCCTCGGAGAGTATTTTGTCATGGGCAGTGCCAAAACACGTGAATTTGTAATTATTATTTCCGAGGTCCCTTGGACACTCGGAAAGTGGTTTCATAGTGATGATGGGTATAGGGATGGCACTGTGCGGCATGCTGAACTTCGTGCCAATGAAGGTTTTTATGATTCGCGTAATTTTTATTGGTTTGTCCGCCAGCCATTTTTGCAAATAATGGTGATGATGATGATTTCGTAGTAAAACAGCACTCCATTAAGTGCTGAACAACGTTCAAAAAGTCAATTTCTGTTTACGGCGAATTCTTGGCATTGTACTGCCATTTTACTCTGGCCGTCACCATCTTTATCAGTATCGTAGCAGCTGCTTACGTTTCATAATGCGAACAATTTATGCAACATGGCAGGCGCCTTGCCAGAGCTGTCTTTACTTTCTTGAAACAATAACGACTATTATTTGGTATTTGTTGGAATTGACAAGCCGGTTTAGAGTCATTTTTAATTTTACAGGGACAGCCATCTCGTAAAGCAAGCTACGGCTACTAATGAAACTAAATTAGCAAAATCAGAATAAAAAACATAGCTGGACGACCTTGCGATATTACTTTGCTAGCGATAATGCCCAACACTGTGCTGTTTGCAGATTGTAACTGCTCCTCGACTTGCTGATGGTCTTATAATAATACAGCTCGCCACAGATTTGTAGTGTTTCTTAACGAACTGAAACCAGTATGGGGTTACGGGTCAACTATAATAATAATGTCATTGCTACTTTACTGTTAGAAAGGCACACCTACATATAAAGAGTTATGTAGTATGAAATAATTCCTGTACATATATGATCAAGAGAACAGTTGCTTCATTAGTGCTCATATTGTTTTTTTATTTATTATTATCACAGCGGCAAACGCAGCCCTTCATAAACCTACAAATCAATCTACCACCAAAACGGCGAGTCATTCAAATAATGGTAACGATGGACAGGTGGACACCTGTACGCAAACCAATAAAGAAGTCAGCCCATGGTGGCGCGTCGATCTTCTCAATTTCTACAATGTCCGAATCCTAAGAGTCATCCTGGGCTCAAGTAAGTCACAGATGAAGAATACAAAAATAATATGCGAAACAAAGTACTCTTATGGAAAACGCGTATATCCATAACTGTTACTTAATGAGGTTACATTTGGGTCTATAAAGGTTGTTCATGTGTTTCATTTTGTTTTTCTTTCCAAATAAATTACACCTGTACAACAGCGGACTCTGCAGAAAATGACTTAGAGATAAGGGTAGGTAATAGTTCAACGCCTAATCGGAATCCTCTGTGTGCCTGGGAGCCCAGTGGTGAGTTCATTTTCTGTTATATGACGACTACTTCTTGCTCCTTGAAGCTACACGCTCCTTGTTAGTCAGTCTTATTAATAAAAGGGAAAAGAGTTTGGAAATGATGTCCATAAAAGGAAGCTTGTATGTCTGGATACTGGCTGGCTTGCTGACTAGCTGTATCTTTGGGTTCAAAGAATGTTTGCAGATATTTTTTCATCATGGTTTTTGTTATGTTGTGTAGGAAGCGGAAAAAAAGTTAAGTTATTGAAATGTGCGCGTCCATTGACCGGAAGATATGTCTCAATACAATCTACAGGGGAGGGGTCTCTCTCCTTGTGTGAAGTTGAAATCTTTAGTGTAGAAGGTAAGTAGTGGATTTCATTCAATCTCATGTTCATGTTGTTCCAATTATTCTGCATGCTCTGCTGCGATCCTTAATGACTATACATGCTCCCTGTGTTTTTTGAGAAAGAATTATTATTGTTGAAGGGAGAATTTATTAAAAGTGTGAATTTGAGATAATTTTTGCAAACTTTTCATGTTGTTTTACAGAGCTTCCAAGAACGCGATGTGAGCCTGAGGCAACTACAGGCCAAGTGATTTCCTTCAATGGAACTTGTTATGAATTTGCTGTGCAGTCAGGCCAGGTACATTGACTTTGTGGCTGTTAAAATACCATAATCGTCTTCATTATGTCATCAGAAAGGGTGATAAATGGAGCTCCTTGTTATAATAATTTTATTTTACTATTCAAAAACAGACTTTTGAAGGCGCTCGATCCCAATGTAGCTCACGAGGAGGTGATTTACCAACTGAGAATGCTCTGTCACAGCCTACGCTTAATTTAATTACCTCAACCCTTGACAAAATGAAGGATAAGCTTAAACGTCCACTGATATGGATTGGGGCTGAGCGTGACCCTGGATTCACTTCAAGAACATGGCGGTGGACGAGTAGTAAAGACGTTATAAAGAAGCCCAATTGGGGTAAAGACCAGCCGAATAATTATAATGGGGAACAAAATTGCGCTGTCCTGGATGGAGGTAGAGATTGGGCTTGGAATGACGTCGGATGTGGCTTGGATTACTTCCACTGGATCTGTGTCTTTCGTAAGTGCATCATAACACCGTACAGCTTGGAAACCTGAAAAGAATATAAATGACTTGATATCTTCTCTTTCTTGTAGCTCCGGCAAAATGTGGCAGTCCGGATAAACCAGAGGGAGTTATTTTAGAGGAGATGAAGCCAAGCGATTACAAAGTTGGAGCTAAAATTAGTTACAAATGTCCGCCAGGTAAGGACGACGATGATGCTGGACTTTTTGTCTCAAAAGGAGATACTAGATGAATGAAAGTGGGAGAGATAATCGTCTATTTATGCTCCAAATAGGTCATATAACGAAAGGGAAATCAACTCGCACGTGTGCTAAGGATGGCTTCTGGTCCGGTTCACCGCCCACGTGCAAGTATGTTGACTGTGGTGCCTATGACGTTGAACTCTCCAATGGCAACATTGTGAGGCCAAACAGGACAGATTATGGATCCAAATTCAGTTTCACTTGTAATGAGAATTATACGTTGACGGGATCATCCGAAGTCGTTTGCGAAGAGGTTGGATGGGTAGGGAGTCGACCAAGCTGTCAGTACTCAATTTGCCCTTCACCCACACCAATTATAAATGGTATTAGCTTTGGTTATATTTTTCTATTTGCACTCTCACCAACCCGCAACCCATTCCCATTGTTGCGGACGTCACGGTTCTCGACCTTCCCATTCTTACTAACTTTTGCGCTTTACTTGAAACTGACAAGGTATATAATTATGTGTTGGTTTTCTCAGGGACATTTCTCACCACCGGAAACACTGTGAATTCAAAGTTAATCTATAGCTGCAACCAGGATCATATTCTCATCGGAAATTCAGAGAAAATCTGCATGCTTGGTGGGAAATGGGGCGAGACGCCGCCGCCATATTGTAAATATGTTGATTGTGGAGATCCACCAAGGGCTGACAACGGGATGACCAAGTTATTAAATGGTACTACCACTCTGGGTGCTGTCGCCAGCGTTCTCTGTGACTCCGGCTACTTTGCTGAGCATGAGCACAGTGTCTGCTCATCCGATGGGCGTTGGAAAGGAGAACTTCAATGCCAGAGTGAGTTGGCCCAAATTCACTTTCTACTCCAAATAATTTAAAAAGAGTTAAAAAAGAAAATCATATGGATGACGTGGAGATTTTTCTGTATTGTATCAATGTTTACATATTATTTCTTTTCTTTATTATTGTGTTCGTATAGTGACGGTATGTGATGAGCCGGAGGTTCCACGATCATCTTATGTCACGGGCTATGACTTCACTGTGGGTAGTGTAATTACCTATCATTGCGAAGAGGGCCATGTTTTGCGCGGTCCAATTCAGCGAACGTGCCGTGAAGACGGTGAATGGAGTCCTGCTGAGGTTCCAGAATGCCAATGTAGGCCATTTTTTTGTCCTTTTCTTCTCCTACCACTCGAATTATTCATCCCAACAATTTTGTCTTTCTCTCATGGCTATCATGATGATCGTTGAGTGAATACTCATCATGTAACTAACAACCATTAAACTATGAATAACATCCGTGATTATCCTTTTAGTTGTGGACTGTGGTAAAGCCATCCCCATCAAATACGGCCAACTAAGTTACAACAATGGTCACACATACTTCAACAGCACCGTAACATATTCCTGCGCATTGAATTACAAGCTTCAAGGTAATTTTCTGGTTTTCGGCTCATGGAGCTATCATCATCCCCTTTGGTGGGAACCGTTTTGTGCAAAATGGCGGAAATGACTGGTCTTTTTGTTTGTCTCTTTTTTCCAATAATAGGAGACTTTAAAAGAACATGCTTGGCCAATTCCCAATGGTCTGGAGCATCGCCTACCTGTGTTGAGGTTTGCAAACCATAGCTATACATTATTTTCAATTGTTACTTGACACGACTGATCAGACCGATTGATTGATACAGTGTAATAAGTCATTTTGCGGTAATATTTTTTCCCTCTGTGATAATATAGACACGTTGTCCCGCACCAATAATTCATGACAATTCTTACATCTCCGTCTCATCCAATGATCGTTCTGCCTCAAGATCTCTTCAGACGGCTGCTGATGTAGTGAATACAAGCTACAAAATCGGCACGCTTATCAAGTACAGATGTGGCCGTGGATATATGCTCACAGGTGAGTTTAATTATCATCATCATCATCATCATGATCAAGTGAATGAAATGGGTTGGCCCGAGGGAATTAAATAAACATGAAGAGTGATAAATGGCAGGAAGATTAACTTCAAGACGGGGATGATACGAAGTACAATAATTTTATTGGTATTTTAATAGGTAAAGACTCATCAAGCTGTGCGGAAGGCAAGTGGACGGAGGAGGCTCCAACCTGTACGTGGGTAGATTGCGGGCCACCCAAAGGCATTGAACATGGCACCGTTCGCCTGGTCTCGAACACGACTTACCTGGGCAGTGTGGCTCTGTATGAATGTGATATAGTAAGTTGCCCCATCATAAGCCACCACCTATTATACTACTTACTGTACTTGGAAGAACAGCTTCCGCATTATAATTTGAATGCTATGAATAATTATGATGGAAATTATTTATCCACGCTAATTAGGGTTATTACTTAAATGCCAATGCACGCCGAGTTTGCAACGGGACTTGGACTGGAACGAGCCCTCAGTGCCTCGCTGTCAAATGTAATCCACCCATGGATCACGACGTGAATGTAACCTTTGAGTTTACGGGACTATCCGTGGGCTCAAAATTAACTTATAACTGCCCTCGAGGCTTCCAGTTGATTGGGGAGAAAACTCGCACGTGCAATATTGACGGGTCCTGGGATTCCCTACCCCCTTCTTGTGAAAGTAATCATGATTTTAATTGCTCTCATTCACCATTCCAACCGTTTTTAAAAGAAAATGGCATCTCTAATGCATGTTTTGTATTCTTCTTTTCCGCAGTGGTCTCATGCCCGTTACCAGTATTAACAGAGAACATCCGGCAGTTCCTGGTCAACTCCTCCACAACATACGGAAGTTTGCTGGAATACCATTGTAACCCTGGCTTTGAATTGCAGGGTCCTCAAATTCAACGATGTACAGAATTAAAAATATGGACCCCTTCCCCTCCTCCTATGTGCACCATAAAGCTCAATGAACCTTTAACGTCAAATAATTTGGCCATTGGCCTCGGCGTCACTTTTGGCCTCATTTTCTTCCTTAGCCTTTTCGTCTTACTTATTTTCTTGAAGAGAAGCAGAGACACGAAGGATAGCAAGCAAGAACCCACAGTCAACTATCCTGTTAACCAAAATCATTACTATGATAACCCTACGGCGGATCCTATCTATGAAAATATGGATGACTATGGATCCGTGGTGACAATAAATGGGGTTGCTATTACATGATGCTCATGATGCTATCATCCCTCTTCACAAAACAATCAGCAAGAGCAACAGAATGGAGAGAGTCTATAATAGCTATAAGTAATAATGATCGACTGTTATAATTATTATTATTATTGTATTGTCATAGTTAAATTGTTTTTATTAAATTTTTTATAATTAAATACTCACTAAAAATTGTTGAACTTTTATATAAAAATTAGTATCATCATTTACACAACAACAACAATATAATCATCATAATCTCAGCTCTTCTTCTGTCTTAAGTAGTAGCAGTAGTAGTCTCTTTCATACATTGACAATCGACACATCTTCTTCTTAAATATTATTTATTTGGTCTCAATTATTAAGTAGTAACTTTAGTCATTATCTTAAAATATCCCTAGGGATTTTGGTATCTTAAAAATGCTTTTCTTCCATTTATATTTGGACGGGAGGCGAGTGAGTGAACGCGCGAGAAAAAGTATAAGCGATTTACGTATATTTCTTTACGGACAATTACGTTAGCTATCCGTCCTTATCATTATCGCAAGGCGCATTATTGTATTATATAACTGTAATAGTAAGTAGACAGCAAAACAACGATGATTTGCCATTTGTATACAAAAATGGTGGGTGTAAAACAGAGGGAAAAAAGTAGCTATTATTGAGTTATTGGCACCATTTGAAAATGTAGGTTTGTTGCTTGCGTATAAAGGATAAAAAAGTACAAAAAAATATGGTAAAAAAACAATGTAGGAGATTCGGAAGGAACGGTTGTTGTTCTTGACATATTGAGGAAAATAACAATAATCTAGACTACAACTATATTATTATCACGGCTGAATGAATACAATATATTTGATTCGGTTTCGTTCGCTCATCTGTGTTACATATTTAGGAGGAGTAGGATTCATCAAGGTTGTTATATTTATGTTGGAAGATTCTGTGGCTTGCTCAAGTGGTCCTTCTACAATGTCTCATCTGTAGGTTGGAATGACAAACATTGTGATTTTTTGATACATTGTAAAGGACGGAGTTGCCTGGGCACGATTTCGTGTTCCTTGTGCATTGGTGAAGTTGTTACATCACCACAAACACACACCCTGCTCTTCTCATCTTTTTCTTCGTCTCCTTCTTCTTCTTCATCTTGTTCACAACTTTAATTTCTCCATGATGGACAGAAGAATAGGATGTGGAATGTACTCTTCATCCTCAACAAGTTCCACTTCACAGTTAAAGCTAACTTTTCTCAGATCCGTCAGTCGAGAAAGATCCGGTGTACTTACACTAATAGGATTGGACTTGGCTCTTTCCCTCTTATTCCTTTTGATGGTGGCATATTTCTGCTCCACCACACCGTTCGTCTCTTCTATTGAACTCAACTCAGATGACCCTTGACCACTGTCACTGTCCAAGGGCCAATTCTCATAAATCCTCTCGACGCACTCTTCCCTCTTCACATAAAATCCCATGATGGGTCGGTACTGACTAAAGTTTAACTTTACAACATCCCAAGAATGAGCCAATGGCTCTATCCGCCCTTCATCAATAAAAATCCAAGTGTTCAGACGTGTGTGGTAGAAGAGACTGGCGTAATTTATATTCTTGATGAGGACGGCTGTGAGAAGAAGTGAGGATGACTGACATTCAAAGATGAGGAAGGGTCGTATTTTGTACTCCAAATCAGATAGTTTGAACTCGGGTGAAAACTGTAGTGTAAGTAGTGGTGGCTCAGACTTGAGTGTCCGGAATATCTTCGTATTCCCAAAACAATTTGGCTTTAAAAAAAGAAAAAGAAACATCAAATAAGCATCATCAGCAGCATCGACATCATTCAGTTGCATCATAAACCTCATTTTCAACATGCTGTTTTATGATTTAGAAATTTAATGATGATGACCAAGACGCTACTGTTGTTCTTTCTCTCGTGAAAGCCCATCTAGCATTCTGTCTACAAGAAGTTCATCATTATTATTAAGGTAGGCAGCATTGGCCCCCGTTCACTATAATATGTTCCCCAAATATACAAAAAAATATTGCCCGTCATCTCAGCTATCATCATCATCGCACAGAGTATCGGGAAAAGGCTACTGCATTCCCTAACAACCCCTATGTTGACTCCTTGCGTTACCATGTGAATCCAACCGTGAAAAATTTCAATGTAATTACGCTCCCGTCTCCCCTCTTATCTATGCGATTGTCCTTCTATCTTCCACTTCTACTTTTCTAACCCTCCCTAATGTTTTCTATATGTACGGAAAAGACCGGAGCAGGTAAATAATAAAAACTACTGTGGCCTTATGTCTGTACACCACGCACACAACACCGGCCTCACACATGCAATATGTCACTACCGATGACTCATTCTATTAATCATCTAACGGGAGGATTAGCAGAGGAAATGTAGTATAAAAGAGAAGGCACTTGAATAGGTTAAAAATATTACTCAGTTGCTCACCTTAACGCAGAATTCGGATGAATCCAAACTAGTTTTTATGGTAAATTCATAGGAAGGGGATTCAGGAACAACAGGGCCTTCAATGATATTGACAAACTGAAAAGAATAATAATGATAATAATGTTGATAAAAATCCGACCATTACTGTTGTCAGATAACCTTCTACAACCCGCGTGTCCCCCATTAGAGCTTTCATATCTACGATCATAAATTATTTTCAAGCCTCCGTTTCTTCTTACCTGTACAACATCATCCACATGACTTGTTGTTCTGCATTCAAGACAGATTTTCGTGAGACTAAAATGGAGTTTATAATCTGTGTTCACCGGAAGGGATCGCATAAGGTTTTCCTGTTCAAATCAAAGCCATAAATGATGAATATGTATGCTTCATTTGTCAAATATGAAGAGAAAAATATGTACGTTCCTCCATGTTGGTAGTAACAATACAACTGAGGAGTACTTAGCCTCAGGCTAGACTCCTTCCAGGGTACTTGTAGCTTCACCAAGACGACCATGGTGGTAGTGAAAAAGTTGTAGTATAGAAGAAGAAAAAAAATGAGTGGCGGTCCAGTTTCATGGCCATCGACCGTGATATTCCATAGAATGCCGCTTGCTTACTATCTTACAACCACTGCTACTACTACAACTCCATCACCACCATGGCGATCTTCAACCATGCTCTGTGATCAGTTTAATGACATAGAACAGTAAGGAGAAATACCACGAGAAAGTAAACTTACATAGACTCTACCGGGATCGGAATGAAAGCAGAAGACAAACTGATTCATTCTATCTTGAATAAGCCTTGTGATGTAACCCGGGTCAGGGGCTGCCACCCGCATGGCAAAGGATAGCTCTTCAAATAAATCCTGCAAAACACAAGAATCAAATCCAAAATGAAATCAAGATCCACGTCATTATTTTCTCATCACAGAGCACACAGAGCATGTCCACAGAAGATGCTCTTTCTTAAAACTTCACACATATAAAAAGCCGTCCTCTTTGAGTGCATAATATTCTTCATCCATGTATTAAATTCTTGGAGACTGCCAAGGCAACCACGTCCAAGACGACGGGGTGTCTTTCTTTGAACCAAAGCGAAACACAATTGACAGGGACATTATAACAAAATCCCATCTAATGTGACACACTTAAGGCAGATATACACAACAATATTATATACTACTGAACACAATCCCACAATCTATTGACAATGGGATAATAGAATGAGAAGGAAAAAAAATAATCATTAGAAAATTGGCGAAAGGTTTGCTCCAAATAAACTGCTGCAACAACACATGTATAGCTATTGCCCAAGAAGGACATCCATTCACCCATAGCTGCTACACCATTCCCGTCCTCTTATTTCTATTCCTATTTCCACCAACATGTTGTACTGACCACCAACTTTTACATTCTATCAATACCACTAAATGATAGCAATATGGATAAATTAATCCACTCACTTTGAAGGCACACATAGTACAGAAGGCATCGCTAGAGCAGGAGTGTCCTTTTCGGAAATTCCGACGAACTAAATCCAAATGGTACAAAATCCGACTGATCTCCGTAAGGCAATTCATTCTGATTCCCGGTTCAGATTAACACCACATCACAACAACAATAGAGATGAACTGCAAACTCCCGCATGGGAAATGAACTCTTTTTGAGGCGACGGAATAAAAATGCTTATTACACACAATCACACATACACATCCAGACTCTTTTTGTAGCTAGAATGATAGTAATGTGTGGGAGCGCACTGGTTCACTCACAGGATATTCCTTTTCCTCCCATATAAACAACACTGATTTCAAGTTCAACAGGTGTTGTTGCTGCCTTCTTTCTCTGTTCCTGCCTTGAATTACGATGAGCCTTGAGTATTATTATCCAAGTCCCCCCTATACACCATCCTGGGATTATTATTATTTCTTAGGGAAGGTTATCCTAGTACGATGGTTGTGGGTACTTAAATGAGAGAAACTCAAGGGCTCCAAGTCCTGCACAGAAGACAATCACATTCACCGCGATGAGGGAAGGAAAAAGAGTACTATGAAAAGCAGTGAAACCAAGCTTGAGTCACGGAGAGGAACACTTAAGAAGGTTACGACTTAAGCACCTTCTTCCAATGTATAAGAGTAAGAAGAACAACATACACTCCTGATTTCTGTTTTCCTGTCTCTCTCTCACTCTTTTACGAGGATGAGTCCTTTATTATTGTTACTTGTTCTTCTGATGATGCGGATGAGGAGGATGGCGATCAAGTTTTATGCCCGTGTGTGTGTCTGCATACTGTAGCTGTATATCTGTATAGTAAGTTTTTAAAAGCCAGCTAGCACGCTCGTTCACTTGCTGCTTGCTTCCTTGCCTGCTTATGCTCACACAACAATAATAATAATATCGACGAACAAACCCTGTTTGGAGGAACTTGGGGAGGGAGTGAGTGAGTAGTGAGTGAGAGAGCACAAGACTTCCGTTCCCATCTAACCTACCTGGTGAGGGAACAGGTAAAAACTGTAGAGCATAAGGGACACCATTATTTTTCACATTATACACAGACACAGAGGAACAGGGAGAGGGAGAGTCTACAGAGATTTCTACAGGTGAGATAGCCTCATACAAACTCCACTGAAATACACACAAGCACACTTGCACGTACACTCACTCGCGGACAAGTATACAGTTTTAAGACGGTGATTTCTTAACCCTCCGGCTAATTTTTTTTCTTCACTCACACACACACACACATACAAATCTTATAGTAGTAACAGCGTAGTCATTTTACCTCCCTTTTTTTACCTTTTACACACAACAATAATCTGCTCTTAAGAAGGGACAGCATAGTACATCCAAGAGAGGGAAAGAGAACTGATTATGCGAAGAGCGAGGTGAATCGTATACACAATTTTTTTCATCTTCTATCTTTCTCTCATCCCCCTCATCGTCCATCCATCCTGTATTATTTCTCTCCATCTTCTTATAATGTGACTGACTTGGTCTTAAAATGAAACCCCGCTCTTTTTTACCAATCCGTTCTGTCAAATTTCAAAGTAGTAACTTCCTATACATCTCTCAAACATGTATAAACATTTTGCTCTTTAACTCTTCTTACAAGTATTAAAGCTGAGAGTATAGCTAGGCCCTCCTTTCACTAATACTAGTTAGGCCTTCCTATCTTCCTTGCATCTTATACCTCCACGGCTATAACCTCCCTTTTTAGGTCCACATATAGTATAGGCACTTATTATTACCCATTCTAAAGGCTTTTAAAGGGTTGGTCTCCGTCCACCTTCGTCCTCTTCGTCTCTTGTGTGGCATTACAACAACAAGAACAGCATCTATATACTGCTCATTCTACCAGCATCATCGTCATTTACTACTCTCCTAACTTTGGTCTTGCCCAAGTCAAAAAGTTACATGTATAATAATAAAATGTATAGTGGATGGTCTGTGTCGCTCTTTTTGCTTGGTTAAATAGCTTGTGGTACTAAGGCATGCACATACTTACTCTTCCTCCGTTCTCTGATTTCGGGTCGTTCGTTTTTTTATTTAACTCTCTTCGTCTTCCTCATCTCTCCCCTATATTCTTAGGCTGTATTCTCGTCGTCATCATCGTCTCCTCTTCTTATTCTCTTGGCTCCGCATCATCTTACTATACTCGTTGTATGACTCTTTTTTTCTTTACTCATCATGTTCTTGTTGTTGTTGTTGTTGTTTTCGTCGTGTATTCATGATCCTCTACTCTTGGTTCTTACTACTACTATTAATCTTAAAAGACTACACACTAAGGCTTGCTTGGGCATCTAGTTGGCTAGCCCTTAAGCTCCTTACAAATGCATGGTTTTTTACGATTCATTTGCAGACGCACAAACACACAGGGATGCAGGTTCCTATGCACAGCTATTGGAGACCCGCACAGCAGACACATACATAGCTGCACACACCTGAACAGATAATCAAAGCAAAGCAAGTTTTTTTCTTCCTTTCCATGAATGCAATACATTTACACATGCTTAATGGAGGCACACGGAGGGCTACAAGAGATTTAAAACCACCAGAATAAAAAGATTATGTATGGTGAAAATGATGGTGGTGGAATAATAGCTAATGCAGAGGGAAATGCATGGCGTGGTTTGCAGCACGATTTTTCAGACTCCAGTGGTTGGTAGCAGCTAAAGAGTAAGTTGTGGGGACTTTTTTTAACCCTTCTTCTTCTATAGGGTTTGAATTTTTCGTAGTAAATAAGATATGAGTGGGAATAAGCGTGAAAATTCAGCTCTGTGGGAATTACTTGACATAATAGCATATACGAACGTTATATTATAACATTGAAATAAATTTTCGTGTAGCAAAATGATTTGATACGAAACCTTTGGCTTGGCCTGAAGCAGGGCAGAGCGCATTACATGATTACTCCTTTCTTATTACACTTAAGCTTGGAACAAAATGTAACAAATTTCTTCCAAATTGCATGCAGTTTTCCTAAGAAAATCCCTCTTGTTTGCTTCATGTTACGAGGTTAATAGTTACAAAGATTAACTTTAGTCTTATAATTCTATATTATGCTAAGCATAGAGGGAAAATATGTGGTTAGACGGGATTGGAGGAGTTTGTCCAACTGATGTAACCGGCTTGATAGAAGTAGTAATAGCAGTAGCTTCATCTTCTGCACTTATATACTACAGCTATTGCTTGCAACTGGGTTAGAATCAAATGATAATTTAAACTTGAGTTAAAGAGAACAAAATGCTACGATTTTTCTTGCGTGCTCAATCATTCACTCCTCCACGTTATTTGCGTGAATTTTGTGGAAGGCGTGCAGTGAGTAATCTGGTTGTTAGAAACAGGAGACCTAGAACTATTGCAGTCGTTCATCATCATCCTAATCCTCATCATTGCATGCACCATGAATTAAAGTTGAAAAGAACGTCTAATCAATATGTTCTCATTCAGTAGTATGTTATTCTTTCTGTAAATTCTGAGTGTAGCTATTATACCATATTATGATCAGTTACGTACTTGTCCGTAATAGCCGACCTAGCAGGTGAAACCTCTCTTTATTGATCAAGGAATAATAGCTACTATATAGGAAAACAGATGCTCTTTTGATCGTACGTGTATTGACAAGGATGCGATGATGATAGGTGTACTGTATGTAGGAAAAAAAGACAATTTTTTTCACCTGAAAACTTAAACTCAAGTAGCTCAAGGGGTCGTCAAGGGTCGATAGAGTGAGTGAGTGTCGAGAGAGTTTATTATTATTAACCAGTTTATTATTATATTATAGCGGAGGAGCAGAGTTTCTAAAAAACATTTTATTACCGTCAAAAATAAACCAAAGGGAAACAAGAGAGCCTTTGTGTTTAGCATTTCAGGTGAAACTTGTAGCTACATACAACGTTAATCTGTTCACGCCTACACGACATGTTTCTCCGTCCGTCTGTCCGTCTGTTTGTCTCCATGTGTGTGTTCGTCTCTGTTGGAAATGTCAAACTCAAACGGCCTTTTCACATCTATTTACAACTTATACTTTGGATTGGATTGGAAAACGTCTTAAACTTTGGTGTGGGGAAGGGCTAATAAATTTCATGGTGTTCAAACACAGGGGAGAAGAAACCCACACGTGGGATGAGTACAGCTGGAGATGGATGTAATAATGACATTGCAAAATAGGAGGATGTGGTATGCGCAAAATTTCCAGGGAAACGAAGGAGTTAATTAAACTGATAAGACGATGACGGCTTATCTATCCTTGCATGATGGCCGGAAGAGCTACAGGTGTCTAAAATCCAGCTCCTATTCTCCCTCCTTATCATCATCCTTCTTACCCTTATAGTAATAGACAGAGGGTCCAAATTAAGGAAGCACGGACATTTTGTGTATGGATGAAGAAGGAAGCTTTCACGACGTCTCGCTTTACCAAATGAGTGGAGAGTTAAAGGAGGCTATAAAAAAATCTTTTACGCTTCTGGCTTTTGACTCCTCCACGTCGTCGTCGTTACGGCAAACACATTTACTATTCCGGCACACATAGCAGCTGCTGTGTAAAAGGCTGGTTGTTGATGTTGTTGTTGTCGACGGTAACCGATAATACTGGTGGTGCAGCTACTGGGAAATAATTTTCCTATAAATCATTGTTTGCCTCATCAATTTCTTTGATTTTAAACTGTTTTTTTTTGCCATGACAAACTTGGTCTTTACCTTGTTCTTCAGGTAACAAGATAAACACGACCGGCTCTTACTTCTTGTCAAGGCTCTATTGATAGCCATCCACGTGCGTTTTTCAATAACCTTTATTATTACTCTACTGTAGCTACGGAAACCCCAAAAAGATACATTGTCCCATTTGGTGTTGTAGTATGACAGCAGAGTGAGAAGGGGAAAAGGATAGCTAATGGTGTCATGCCGAATTTTGGCTTTTAAACTGACTCCACACGGAGGGCCCTATTGGTTACAGGACAGCCCTGTTTCAGGGAGTTTTACCTGATTCATAGAGAATGTACGCTTTGAATGATGACAATAATGGGAAAAGATGTAAAGGAATATTGCTAGCAATGTGTCTCCAATGTGAGTGATTGCAGAAGAGTGAGAAACTGAAGAGTCAGTTTTGTTGTTGTTGTCGTTATTTTACATTGTGATTTACGGGCTATCATCCACATGAGCGTCTTTTTCTCTAAATTGCTCATCACCCATCACCTCACATCTCGTCTCTTCTTCTTCCTGTTCTGCTGCCTGGCTGGCACATGTGAAAAGAACTTAACTGTGGATCTATGCGCTCACTTGGGTTTTATTCGCTATATGGAAACCACAAACTGACATAAGACGTCCCCTGTGGTTCCTGTGGCCTTTCTTGGACTAAAATATATCGTAGTAAAACTTACTACTAC
>JAQFYD010000524.1:0-17828 GCA_034694225.1 Bourletiella hortensis | reverse complement strand
GTAACGGTTAGTCGGGAAGTCAGTCCTAGTCAGAGTCCGAAGAGTGCCAGTCCACGAACTCCATCAAGGCGACCACATACACCTGTTAACCTTCTACTAGTCATTCCGGATCATGTAAACTTGAATGCGAAGCGAAATTTGACCATGGAAGAGCTCATCGTATCTTTCGTGAAATTTTTGGCGGAACATCGCGGTGCACCTTTGTGGGCCTGCGAGGACATCAATGCTCGAGTTTGGAAGATACGAAGCGCGAATCAGCTGTCTTGCTTACTGCAAGGGGCTCTCAAAGTTTTCACTCATTCGTATCCTAGTGCAAATTTGGAGAAAAAGTGGGCCCAAATTTCTCTTCAGATTGGTCTGGCATGTTCATCCAGACACTATGCAGGTCGATCATTACAAGTGTATCGGGCATTGAAGGTTCCGTTGATGTCCCGGGTGCTTTGTGATATTTTATCAAGACTTGTGGAGACGGTTGCAGAGCCTGGAGATGACATGCAGGGATATGTGACGGAATTAATCTTAACTCTTGAAGCTTCAGTTGAAGCTATCTCAGTGGACAAACCATCATGGGAAACTTTGAGTGAGGATTCAGGATCCCAGCAGCAACAGCTGTCTGCGAGAGACAGTCAAGGCAAGGACAGGGCTACAACACCACCTCACTCCCAGATGAGGGCACGAAGTGGGACAGAAAATTTTGGGTTGGATGCGAAGAGGCCGGATTTACCCCGCTCAAGATCTGTACAGAGTCTGTCTGGGGTAGGAAAAGAAGAAAATGACATTAACAGAGACAAGCTTTTGCTGGCCGAGTCACCGGCAGATGTTATCCCTCAAGTTTTTTGGCTTGCTATATCTCTGCTGGAAAGTGATTACGAGTATGAGTACTTGCTGGCATTGGGTCTACTGGAGAAAGTGATGGAAAGACTACCACTGGAAAGATTCGAATGCAGAGACAAAGTGGAACGAGTCCAAAGTCAGCTTCAGTGGAACTCTTTTCCAGGAATTATTAATTTAGTACTCAAAGGTACCACGAATCCGAATACTTACGAACAAGTAAGTATACGTTGGTTGCCAATTCATTGTTAGGGGTTTCTTCAGTGGTAATTGATGTGTTGTTCATCCCATTGCAGAGTCTCGCTGTTTTGTGTCTGTTTATTCCGGTACTCGACTTTAACTTTGTGGATCCAACTTGTGAAAACGGTTTTCCTTTAGTAGTCATGGCATTACTACCTTTTCTGCTATCTCATTATGATGACCCGAGCCCACTCTGCCTACGTGCTGCTCAGCTGATTGCTATTGTAAGTACTTTACTTATATTACGCAGTTGTATTGATAGCAAATAATCTGAGGCCTGTCTGTTATGATCTTGTGTTCTATAGGCGGGAGCAGAACGCGGTGAGGACGGAAATCAGCCTCTACAACACCTGTCGACAGTCATGACGCTTTATAGCAGACGAAGTTTCAGTAAAGAAAGTCTTCAGTGGACGAAATGCGTCGTCAAATATCTCCTGGATTCGTACTCACATGTGGCATCTCTCTTGCTCTCTTATTTATTGGATGTACTAGAGAAGGGTCCTACAAGTGTCCAACCAGCTGTCCTCAATGCACTGCATTGCTGCTTTACATATGCAGATCTTACTGCTGCTGGGCCCGTTAGTCCGGAATTATTGAGAGCGATTGAGAAACATTTGGAGGTATGAGAGTCACATATTGACTTTGACTATTAGATAGGTCGTCCTTTAATTTTTTTATCCATACAGGGACCCCACTGGAGAGAGTCTCTCAGAATCCTCAAGCTAGTCGTGACAAGGTCTTCATCCTTGGTGGCTCCACCACCGCAACTGTCGTCTTACTCTGGAAGCTCAGGGCCTTCATCTATTATGTGGGACACAGTAAGCACAACGTCCTCGATAGCCTTCTCGTCTGATGTGGAGCTGTCGAACAAAAAAGAGTTACCAGGGCGAACTATGGAGTTCACGTTCGACGTTTCTCAAACCCCAATAATTGGTCGCCGCCACCTGAATAACCCGAGAGATGAGTTATCTGGAATGAGGCTTTGTGCCACCTCAAGTCAAGGCTACGGTTTGAATCAAAGATCAGGTTCCATAGCAGAGATTGGAGTTAATGCTGGAATAAACAGTTTAATTTGCGCTGCTTGGAAGAGGCCTTGGCAGTGTCAGAGTCGAGTGAGAGAATGTCTTATCAATGTTTTGAATGCATGTGGACAGCGCGTTGGCCTGCCTAAGAGTCCTTCGGTAAGTAACGCGTCCTTGACCTTTTGCCAGTCATTATTTCCATCATTGGTTGTACTCAATCTGCTCTTTTGTTTTTCGTTTCAGGTCATATTCAGCCAAAGCTCAGAGCTTTTGGAACGACAGAGTAGCGTCGCTTCCTCAACCGAAGAAGTTTCCGTCGCTGTCAATGACATCTCTGGCGCAAGCCGGCTTGAAGATGGTTCAACAAGCGACGCTCATTTCCGTGTCTTCCGTGACTTTGACTTTTTAGAATATGAGTTGGAGAGTGTTGAGGGAGAAACAAGTGACAACTTTAATTGGGGTGTTCGTCGACGCCCACTGTCTGAAATTGGCACGGAACCGGAAACTGAAGGCGAGGCCGACGAGACGATTATGAGCAAGAGAGAAAGCAGAAACAATTCAGAGTCTGTTAATGAATTGACAAACGCTAATAATGGGATAATTCGACCAAGCGACATTAATGTAGAAATCCTAGAGGAATACTCACACATGACGAACCCTGAAGAGTCTTCAGACGAGGAAGAACTAGGTTTGTCCCCATTAGAGGATATTGGAGCTCAACTTATTGAGGAGCCACCAATCACACCACAACCCCCATCATCACTCAACAATACTGTTGACAACAACGAGCAAAGTGTTTCGCCTGCAAGATCTCGCAGACTTTCAGATACTAGCATTGACTCCAGCAGTGAGGATGATACTACAACACCTTGTAATCAGTCTCAAGAAATTCACCCGCTACCGCAAGGTAATAGCCGCTTAATTTTTGTTCCTCTTGTTCGTAATCAATATTACGATAGATATCTAGCAGTGTGAACGTTATTTTGCAGTTGGCGAAGAACCAGAAGAGTGCAAGCAGGAGGGAGAGGAACAAGTGAAACCAGTAGAAGCAAAACCCACTCAGATTCCTATACCAGTTGCATGTTTCCCGGAACTACAGTTTGATTCAGAAGATGGAGATCTAGTTTAAAAAATTGTGATCGTAAAATACATTTACCTTTGTATAAAACTTAGGATTGCTTTCGTGCCATACGCCTATTTTAATTCGTAATGGAATGACTGTGTCTGTTTTTATTTGTATTTACCCGATGTCTTGAGGTTCACGCAATGATTCTCTTCTGGCAATAAGAAGAAAAGGAATGCGGAAAAATTAACTCGAAAAAACAGTGCATGTAATTTAAAAATAGTTCTGCGTTTCATAACCTTTATCTGTATGAATCAATCCTTTCGATCTTATTAAAATGATGCATTTTTTCGTCACGCAATCAATATTGTAGTCCCTGTTTATTTATATTTTGCACAGTGCAGTCGCTTACTAAAGAATGCGACGATTACAGCCGTTCCCAGATTCTAGTTAGAACTACCTTGGTTTATTAATCTGGATTTTCAGATTGACATAAAATGCGATCGATGCATAAAGCAGCTTACGACACCATCGAAGCTGGTTTCCCAGGCGATGGACAATTATTATGCGTTCTATGCGGACCGCGACCAAACTTAAAAACGAAAATACATAAATATATACTTTCACAAACACAAAAACTATAGCGGGCATCTAATCACGCATAAAGTAATACACAAATAACATTTCTTGTTCAAATTACCAAAAATATCTTTGAGCTTCTGACAAATACATAATAATTCCATAAATACAAAGTTACTCTTTTAGAGACTGTTGAGAAAACTCTGTGGATACGGATGCAGCATTGGCTGAATTCCAAGTTTATGTTTTAAACTTCAGCGTCTACGCTATCACCAGTTGCTCCACTTATAAAATGTGGCTTGCGCTCCTTTCATATTGTCTCTCTAAATATTCCTCATCAGGATCCAGCTGGACGGGCGCGTTTGCCGGGGAGTCTCCTGAGCAAATGAAAGTAAAAGTAAACCGTAAAACAATGAAACAAGAATTTCTACCTCCGGTAAAGATTATATTTACCTGAATGACTAGTAGCTAAGGAGACATGTGCAAATGACTTCTGTAACTCGGACGACGTTGAAGCATCAGGTGTATCTTCAGGAACTGGTAATCCCAAAATCTCTAAAATCCTGTTGGGTAGTTTATCCTTGTTCTCAAGCAGCTGCAAATAAACTGCTTCACCACGTTTTAGAGCCTCTTCCAAGTCAATACGCAAGGACAGGTCATTTAGGTGCTGGAAAACAAAACGCACAGCATACATCAGTTATTAAGCTAATTATTCGACATGAACTTGAATCAATCGGTGAATTGAAAATGTTTTCTTACCCGTAGGATTTCACTTAATCCATACTTATTCATCATTATGGTTTCACGGTGCATGTCTAAAATTGCTACTGCAAATACCAAGTGGAAATTTGGACCAGGTAACTGTGTCCAAAACGCTTCCCATAGGGTCAAAATGTCAGACGTGGAAAACTCTCGCTAAAAACAAAAATAAATCACTGCATCCACAACAGCCCTGGATTTCACATATTACCTTGTAGCACTATGATATTTCATAATAAAAATGTAGTTACCTTAAACAAAATAAGCATCCAACGGAATGCAAAGAACATATTAGAGGCATCACAGGCATCCAAATAAGCGCTAAACCGAGGATCCACTACTTGCAGAATCGTGTACAAATCACTCAGTTGCTGTTTCATACCATCTTGACTCATTTCGAAGTTCGAATTCTGTGATAAAATCAGAGACTTAGTCAGTGTGCTCGTAAAAAATTCCATTAGTGTCTCTATCTGGTCAAAATCGACTTACAATTCTATCCATAAATCTAACGAACAGCCAAAATGCTTCGATTTCATCGCGAACTTCCATCAGGATAGGTGCTAATATATCACTCATGCCTTGAACATATCCGAGGTTAAAATTATACATCATGTAGGTCATGAGTATCCGATGCAGTGTTACCAAGCCTTCACTATCATCTCCCTGGAAATATTCAAGGTTTCTGTCTGTCCTTGCAACGTCCTTCTCTGTTACAAACAAAATATTGCATTTTCCATAGAGACACGATTCAGCCAGTCATACAAAAATGCTAAACGGAAGCAGACAATGATTAACTGCAATCACCAATCAAAGACTTGAAATCTCTAAAGGCATGAAAACGGTTTTCTTGGTCTTCGGAAATTGTCATCCACTGATTCATAATCGTCTTGTATTCTTGGCTTTTGATTCTGAAGAATGCTTTCCGTTCTTCATACGTGGAGCTGGGATCGTAAAGACCAAGGAGAAAGGGCCACACAGGTTTTCGAATATTCGGGTCAACTCCCTAAAATGGTGAGCAGGTATGAAAACATATCGGCATGGACAAATACATCATTTCTAGAATCTAATCAAATCCTGCTTACCCCTCTAAATACAATGGTCTTGATCTCCACAAAATTTTTGATTTTTCCATCATTGTCCATGTAGTCTAACCATTGTTCTTGACTCAGTTGCTGACCTCTGAAAGTCTCAGGACATGGTGAAAGCTGGATGACTTTCTCAGGTTTATAAACAACTTCATAGCCCTCATCATTCGTTGTGTAATCGGCATCGGACTCTCTCACAACTGATTCTTCCGACCTCCTCTCAAGAGTAGGTGAGCTTCCATCGTGTGTTGGACTCAAATTGTTAAGTTGCGAATTCACATAATTTGTAGCGTGGGTCACTGGAAAAAAAGACTCGAAGTTTTATCCCGAAGCGTACTCATCCATAGAAATTTCGTAAAGGAATTCCTACCCACGACACCACCAACTTTGGCTAACATTGCCGTGGTGAAAGTTTTTGGATCCGTAGCAAAATCATTCACGTATCCGAATACATGTCGAGCAGATTCAGGCATAAAGTCGGTAAGGTTTGGAGGTGGGCTGGAGTAACTTTCCTTCCTTGTTTTTACGATGTACGAATTCTTGTTGCGTCTATGCCTATTTCAATTAAAAAAAATCTGTCACATTTGGACAAGTTTCAAAAAATATTGACCGAAAATCTTTGAAACTTACGGCTCAAGATCAACAAAACGCTTCAAGGCATCAATAAAATTATGCGGTGCGCCTTTATGGAAAACAAAGGGATTCTGAAAGGATCCATCCGCGAGATAAATCACAAGTTCTTCAGCTGCGTGTCTGGGTTGGGTGATTGTGATCGATCGCATTTCTACCAAATCTAACTTAACATGACGATCAGCTCCTGTCGGACACGTTTCCGCGGAAATAAACGAGACATGATCTGCAAGAATGACAATAGTAATAATGAGTTAATCATGTAATAAATAAATTTCCCAAGCTTTTCCCCTCCACCACATAAAGAACGGAAACGGAACAACTATGTACTTTCTGAGTTTCGGCGACCCCTTCTCCTTCTGGAGGAGTAGGGCTTCCCAAGCAGATGCGGGGCATGCGGATGGTGGCCTTTACATGCAGAACGAACAAACATAGAAACTAGAGCAAAAATATCCAATTTTTGGGGCTAACCTGTAGACGAAACTTTATATCCAAC
Source organism: Bourletiella hortensis (assembly GCA_034694225.1). NCBI lineage: Eukaryota > Metazoa > Arthropoda > Collembola > Symphypleona > Bourletiellidae > Bourletiella > Bourletiella hortensis. The sequence continues at coordinate 11,123 of JAQFYD010000524.1, read as the reverse complement.
TCCATTGGTCATGCCATAGCTAGGGCCTTGACAGGCTTGTGAGTCGTAATCGGCGACCCATTCAATGTATGTCCCACGGTTCTAAAATTTAATTTGTTGGATTACAAATCCTGCAGTCACTGATTACGTTAAAAAATATGATGAATAACTTACATTTTGTGTAATCATAAGTTTGCCAGGTATCAACTTTTCATTTCGTCCTCTTCTGCCATTGGAATTACCTGACACAATCTTTTGAGACACACATCCTTGTTCGTAGACCATCTGAAAAGGGAAAGTGTAAGCACATTTTTAGCAACTTAGCAATGCATCAAATATCAAAACAAGAATGAGTGTGCAAAATATGACATGAGAATCACATACCTCTGCTGGCAAATCTTCAATCTCAGAAAATGGGGAAGACACCCGTTCGCTGCTACTCCCCGGCTGGTCATTGTGACTTGCAGACATAATAGTATCCCTGTGACCTCTTTTTGAAATCTTGCAACAATAATTGTCAACTCCAAGGTCGTTGTGCCAATAATCCCTTATTTAGTACTCTGTCACAGTCTGATTCAAAATAGGTAACAATTCTAATGATGATTCCACTAAATCAGAATAAACCAGCGCAGTCTCGTTTCAATGACTGATAAGATATCACCTTTCGTCATTAGGACTAAGTTTTCTAAGGAAAATAACTATGAAAGAAAAGGAGGTGAAGAGCAGAATTGCTTTACAAACTGTTGCAACAGAAGCCAGGTAAATAGAATCAAGTCCAGAAATCAGCTGTTCCAAAATGACATATCGTCAAGGGTTGCCACAAAAAATGAGCACTTGAGATGGTCAACAAAAAGAAATTAGCGTTAAGGAAGTGATTCACTACAAGTTGCCTCATTCGCAAAAAAATTGCATTAGAACGTAGAACTGTCGTTATAGTAGATCTCTTAACGTGTACATATTTTATTCAGCATGTGCACTGTGATGGTAAGGTTTTCACAATCAATCCGTCGAACTGGCAACGGCGCATTAAAACACATTTGGGCGATCTCGGCGGCGGCCCTCGTTACAACAAACACTCATTCATAATAATTGGCATGCCTTTCCAATACTTCAGAACCTGTAATTATTTCTGTTTGGCCAAACCTGTATGACACTAATGTAGCTGAAACAAAGCTTTCCCTGTCAGTTGGCCTAAAAACAACTGAACATGCCTCTGATCGGCTGCTGTTTTGTGCTTTCACCGCTGAATCACTTTCACCCCAGCAGACTGTTTTTCAGTAGTCCACTGTATGGACGCGACGAGTAAGCATCCCATCAATTTTCCATTCCCATTTTCTCTGAATTTTCGGAGTGAATGCCTTTAAAAGCCAAACTTCGAGTACTGGAAGGTGGCGAGGATTGTATATAACTTGGCCGCGGTGTTGTTAATGCCCCTTCCGTTTCAGTTTCTCAGCGTTTATCTCAGACTGTTGACTACTTGTACCCAAGCCCAAGTTAGCAAATATTCCGAGCTCACCTTTAGATTCAAAAAATGTGACATCCTTAACTCCAGCATGCCAAAGCTTACTGAGAGCTATCTCAGTAAGCTTTAAAATATCTTGCCAGCATGCCTCACAGCAGCTGGCCACGTATTTTTGAATATCATTGAAAATGTAAGCAGGTTACCAATAATTTGTGTCTTGCTAACAACTTGAGGAAGCTATTGTTTTCAAAATATCAGAGACATCATATGACCTAGTCAAACCTCTGTCTATTGGTTACACTTTCCCATTCTTATGTCAATAGATTTGCTCACAAAGTTAGGAAGTGTTAGCTTCTGTTTCTGTATTTTGTGTAGTAAAAATAGTTGTTTCCCAATGTGTTGCGTTTACACGCACTGCTGCAACACCATTAAATCCGGTAGACTGGATGACTGAATGAACGTTTAAGCCGGTTGTTTGGGAGCCATGTGCATTGCAATAGTGACAGGGAGTTGGTTCGGCGGCGGCATGCCCAGCTTTGAACAGCCAGTTGCTTTTGCCATTGTTGCAATTGTGTTGCTCATTGGGGCAATTGAAGAGGGGTTGAGGAACGAGGTGTTGGGGATGACAAAAGGTTAAGATTTGAATTGCGTGCGGGAAAATGGATGGTTGGGCCTGGCTGGCTGGATTTGAGAGTGCGAAGTCTGGACAGGGGAGCCGTGGAGGGATGGAGGCAGGAAGAGGGAATGAGGATGGGATTTGGAACGCATGGATAACAAGACTGGTTGGGAAGAGCCAGGACTGAGTGAGGCAGACGGACTCTGTGTGGTGTGTCAAGTTAGAAGTTGCAGCTCTGCTCTGAGGTTATACTTGTCCTAAGGAAAGGCGGAGGTGAATTCATTCTTTGTCTTGTCACAGAGGAAGCGGGACCCTCGCCGCATTAAGTCCAATAAAATTATAAATTACATCAGTTCTAATAATATTTCCACTATACTCCGTACTTGTTATAGCTTAAATATTATTACTAAATAATAATACTACGTGCGCTTTATATTGCAACCCGTCTGAGAGCGAGCAAATTATTTATCGACAAGTTTTTTCTTCTCGCCATCGTTGTTATCACACGTTCATCATACAAAAGACATAGACGTTAAGATAAACTTGGATCTGTTCGGCTCGTTATTCATACGTGAAGAAGAAAACTAATTATTTTCAGTGAAAAGGGAATGAAAGTGAATCCTGTGATCATGCCTGCTAGTCTTGGAATTCTTGGAGATCTTGAACATCATCTTGGAGCCACGCCGGGATCTATGGGTTTGGAAGAACAAAAGGCCATTCAATTGGCACTGGAGCTATCAATGCTCGGACTGAGCAATGACCAACCTTTGTCCCATGACTCGGTCAGCTCTACCGAATCTGCTTACTTTTCTTCCAATGACGACCTCAGAATTTTACCCAAAAAGAGCCAGAACATGACCGAATGTGTTCCAGTTCCAAGTTCTGAACATGTCGCGGAAATTGTTGGACGTCAGGGTAAGCTTCATGTTATACAAATCCCTTTTAGTTTACATTCTAAATTTATTTTACATCTTTTCCTTGTATTTTACACTGTCAGGGCGGTATGTTCTAAGAATTCAGTTGCTGCGGCTAAGATTTGCATGTGGAGTTGTGTGCTTAGGAGTCGCCGCAGTCGTCGTAGTCATGGTTAGCCGTTCAGTCTCATGTGTATGCATATCAGTAGTGGAATAATGTTCGTTATTACTATTTGTCGTTATGGTGATGCAGTTCATCTGGACAGTTCTGCTTGTCACTGTGTTGTACAGATAAAATTTTATAGGAATAATTCCAACGTATACTATTCACGAGACTCGGTTCAACGTTCAACCCAAGAACATTTATTATTAGCACAAGCATATAGTTGTTAGGTTTCCTAGGTATCATCACAATGTCATACAGTACAGACATTAAATAAGGCAAGTTTTTATACATGTACACGAGCTGCGGCAAAAATCAGCATCATCATCGTCATTAGCGGAGCTGTTGTTGTTTTCATCTTATCAGTCCTCAGGATAGTGTCCTCAGTGTGCGTTGACTCACTCACGTTGTGGCAAAGTTTAATATGTATTCCATTTGAATTTTCGCATAAATTACGTTTCCATGTTGCTTGCATCATGCGATGATTAAGTGCCTCTGTATTAACATTCAGCTACCAATTATTCTGAAGAATTTAAATTCTATTTCCTCGAAAACATTTTTTCTCTGGTGTTTCTCCGCAGAACTATAGTACCACGGGCCCAGAAAGGCTTGCATAAGAACAAGGTGTGTAGTTTTCCCTGTTATAGACCACACCGTTCAGGTATTGAAAATGGTTAGACGAGACGAGACCATCAGGGCATGCATATGGACGGTTTATTTTATGAGAGGATTCCAGAACCAACTCAAATTACTGTTGTAAAAACGTATCCTGTGTCCGACTGACTGAGAGATCAGCTTGTTGTATAGCAACAACAAGATCAACGGCACATGTTATATGCAGCCCTTACGGGGGAGACTGGAAGGATCTCTGTACCAAGGGCGTACATTGTTTAAAAATCTTCCAGTCATCATCCATCCAGTTACATATTTGGCTGAACAAAGGCATGCTGTCGCTATGTGCATTATACTGATGTAAAAGCCTGGAAACCTTCCTGTCCTATTGTACATAATGACTGGAAATACATAGTGAACAGGAAGGCTCCTATTGTGCATATATTTTGGGGATGTCCTTTCCACAGAACACAAGAGGAAGGATGATGATGATGATGATGCTATGCGGTTGGGTTCAAGGGCTCCACTTATAGTTCATCCTCTCCTTTAAATTCATCAAAAAAATTACCACGTGTTTTCTCCTGTAGTCGTCTCTTTCTCTATCTTCCTCTCTCCGCTGTTGTTATGCCTGCATTTCTTAAACCACACCACGATCTTGTTCGTCTTTGTGTACACGCATTGATCTCGCTGTAGGGAGTTGTTGGAACGATATAGTTCCATTTTCCTCGAGCTTCATTCTTCTTGCCTTCAGGCCTTGTCAGGGATCATGACGATACCTTAATGAGGGTGCATTATGGCTGGCCATCATCATGAGCCCATCGTAGTGCGTCTTCATCATAAAGGCCATTACGTGGTCCATAGCATGTAGCGGGTTTAAGGCGGTACTCATAATTGCTGGCGATAGAAATGATACTATTAATTGATTATTATTAGGAGGACAGAGGAGGAGGAAATGTTGTTGCCCCCGCGTGTCAATTGATTGATATGAGGATTATATGTTTACTTTTAGATATAGTAAATTAATATTTGCTCTCATGAGTTGTAATACTATCAGTATTGTACATGCGCTTCTGGGGACTAATTTTGTATGTTTCCATTCCTGCATCATCTTCGTAGTAGTGGCCCTCATGTGTGAACTCTCTGTGGTGGAGTTTATGGATTGATTGAGAGAGAGAGAGAGGAAACGAGTGAGTGAGTGAGAGAGAGAAGGGCAATAACACTATGAGACTTTAAGCTTTTAACTCCAGCTTTATAATGTTGCTCTCTTGCTCTTTACATGTCGTGTATGATGATAACAACACTGGATGTTAGTTAGTTACAGCTGTGAGTCTGTGAGTGAGTGCTATGCATGCGAGCGTGATGTTAGTTGTATGTGAAGATGAAAGGAAAATGAGGACGTTGCACAAAGTCAATGTTACATTTCATAAGAGGAGCATGATCATCATCATCATACATAATCCGCCTTTTTCTACCTAATATGGTACTCTCTCGAAAATGCCGTCAAGATTCTGTTGGAAAGAATTTCTCAGTGTATGGCTGGGATGCTGTTGTAGAAGATGCCTGGAGCTGCTACTCCCATAGTCTCTTTCTCATGTAAAAATCCCATCATCCTTCTCGTGATCAGCACCAGAAGAAACAGCAGGAGCAATAACATAACATAGAATAATGAATATACACATGGGTCCTCTCTTTTCAAATGCATGCAAAGTTTACCTTATGTAGAGTTCTTAGTGGTTCCATGGGCATTGAACACACACACGTTTGCTCACATAATGCTCGTCATCATGAGCGAGAGTGAGTCTGTAGTGTGAGAGAGAGAGAGAGCAGTTTTAAAGTCGTTTTTTACTCCCTTCAGGCTATTTCAGTCGTCCTTTGTCTGATTTCATGGAAAAATACAGTCTGTCTATATGCTCGCATAGCACCTCCACCTCCTCCTCCATTTGAAATTGTTTCCCACCCTTGTGTTACTAACTCTTTTTTTCAACATGTGTTCCAACTACATTTGAATAATTATGAGCTCATGGAATTCATGCTGGCTCTGTTTTAAAATTCCATTGGATATTTCAAGGGTCCTCAAATTGTTAGGATGGACTGAAATATTTTGTGGAAAATGACGAGACTATTCACAGTATGCATAGAATGGTATTACATAAACTACCATTGTGACTTCAGATATGTTGGTAAGGCTCATAAAAGTACTTTATGTCATTTTATATGACTGGATAATGGCGGTGTCCTTCTCGGGACATAAGTCCAATCACCTGGCCATAACTTATTATTTGTTACGGATGCGAAAATTGTATATACCTCTGTGCAATAATAACCATAAGTTGGATGGAAGCAAGCACTCACACGCTTACTTTTGCTGCTGCTACACTTTGTTCTCCCTCTCACTTGCTAGCTATACTCCTGGGTCACTTACCTACTGACTTTGACTTGACTGAATTACCAAAGCTTGACGCTAATAGCATAGCAAGCTAGGATGATGACGCCGTGGTTGTTGGCGGAGGTATATAATGATACTTGCAACAGGCTGTTTTTCCACAGCATTGTTGTCTGTCCTAATGCTCCTTTTTGTTGTTGTGCATATCATATGATGATGGTGGTCATATTATGTTGATGGCCATGGCCGTGACTCCTCTCCGTGCGGCCAACTAACTCTTCTTTTCCTTTCTTTCTTTCTTACTCTTCCACACAGGCACACACGCTTTGGTTCTTCTTGCAAGCAAGTGTGCCCGCCTCCAAATTTTCCACTATAAAAGAATTTTCATTCTGCACAAAGATTTTTCCGTCAGTTTCCACTGAGTGCGAGCAACCATTTCTCCTCCGGCCTGAATGTCTATGCTCCATGTTTTTTGCTTCTCTTCGATATGAGTTGTATTGCGTCGCAGCGTCAAAGTCTAATGACCCAGTGCTATTATCTAGTATGCAAAAGCGTAGTGTTCAAGCTGGTGCAGTACTGCTCTCCTGTACAATGTCTCGCACTATAGAACATATATGTATGTGTATATAAGTACACCTGCAGTCTTTCCACGATATTGCTGCGTTCCAGTTGTGTAACGCACTGAGCCTTTATGTAACGTTGGTGCTGGAAGTAGGACTGGGATTATGATGGGAGTCATATGGATGGAATTAGCATAAAGTGGACATGAGATTACTGGACCATCATGGGAGGTTAATGATATGAATGGAGAGATATGCTAATAACCGATCCAGGAATGTTGACAGCTGATATATTTTCTAAATTTCTAGAAAGGAACTGAGAAATGAATTGATTGAGGAGGGTTTAAAATAAGTTTTTACGTGGGTTTAATTAAGTGCATTGAGGAGGTAAGGATTAAGAGAGGTAGAGCTGTGGCGTACAGTATTATAAAATTCACGTGCTGGAGGAAAGGAATGAGCGTGGTTGCATGCAGTTGGGCTCTACCTCGCTCTTTTTTCTCCCTCACAGTAATTCTTGGTTCACTAGCCTCGTCTTATTCATCTTGCAACTTCAATGTCAGACGGGTATTCATTTTAGGTTTGTTGCCAGGCAGGGGCATATAGGGCGGTACATGAAGTTTTTCTGCTTTCAGCCAAAAGGAATACCGTCTCGCTATTTTCGTAAGAGATAGTACTTGACTACAGCTTGCTTCTAAATATTATTCATGTAATAATCAACAATAATAATTAGATGAGACTATGTGGCGACCAGTAGGAGATGCGGTGGTAGGTGGAGGAAAGAGAGATGTGAGGCGGCTAATATTAGACCTTGGCAGGGGCATGGAATAGACAGACAGCTGTATGAGGGATTCCATCGTTCGTGCAACTTGAGCTACAACTAGTACTTGTCTAGAAGTTTCTGGACAGTCTGTTAAGATCGTGTAGAGTGTAGAGGTGTAGGCAGTTATAATTCATCATGTTGTATGGACATAAGGAATAGTTGATGATGCTAATAGACATGGTTTCTTTGTATGTCTTACAGGTTGTAAGATCAAAGCTCTTCGGGCTAAGACAAATACTTACATCAAGACGCCCGTACGTGGAGAGGAGCCTGTCTTTGTTGTTACTGGACGAAAAGAAGATGTTGCACTGGCAAAACGTGAGATTCTTTCAGCGGCTGAACATTTCTCACAAATCCGGGCATCAAGAAAAGGCGGTGCAGGAGGTACAGGAACCTTGTCTTGTGCTCCAGCTCCCGTTCCAGGGCAAGTGACTATCCAGGTGAGTGTCATTGATGAGTTTGGTCATTTTTGCTTTCGGTAAATGAACTTAGGTATTGTAGTATCTGTCAATGGAACCGTCATGAAGAACAGAAAGGAATTCCTTGGCAGATGGTCCTCTTCTCACAGAATAGTCCTGAGTCCCTGTGTACGGAGAATGAGAATTCGCAGTGTTAGTATCTAGCTGGGAGTGTGTGGGCGAGAAGTTATTAGTCATGGAGAATATTACGATGTTGACTGTCTGTAGATAGGGAATATTATGCGAGACTGGTGCGTGGGAAGGGGGCAATGAATGAGAATTTGATTTTTGTCTGTGTCATGTTAGGTGCGAGTTCCATACCGCGTGGTTGGATTGGTCGTCGGTCCAAAGGGCGCTACGATCAAGCGTATCCAGCAACAGACGCACACTTACATTGTGACCCCATCGAGGGACAAGGATCCAGTATTCGAGGTGACGGGCCTGCCTGACAATGTCCAAATGGCGAAGCGTGAGATTGAGGCTCACATTGCTATCCGTACTGGAAGCCTCCCAATTGACGGTGTGACCGGAGATGACTTGACGAACGGTCAGAGTGAATTAATAGCCAATCTGTACAAGCATGGCATTGGACTTGGCTTAGACAGTTTCGGAGTTTTACCATTCACACTGGAAGATTTAGGTCTGCCTGAATTAGGCCTGAGCAGTCTAGGAGGAACAATCAACTCATTAAGCAGTAGCTTAAGCAGTGTTTCGGGACTCGGTCTCGGTAGTAGTGGTGGAGCATTTGAATCAGGTGACTCAGGGAATTCAGGCTCAGTGGGTTCCAGTACCAGTGGAGGCGGCTCACTCTCATCTCTCTCCGATCTCAATGGATTCTCATCATCTATCGCTACTTCAAATTGTAATGGCATGGGTCTGGGCAGCCTGTCAATGGCCACTACTACCACTCCTACACTTACCACCAGCAACAACGTCTTCGGTCACAGTTTGACTGAAGCTTTCTCCCTCTTCAGTGACTCCAAGTAATTTATATAATACATGATGAACCCATAGGAACCAAAAATTTATTATTATTTTAATTAATTAATATTTAAATTAATTATTATTTATATCCGTGAACAACAACTACACACATTTACAGGGACAGATATCTTCATTATTATAAAATGAGAAGAAGAAGAGAGAGAGAGAAACGGTATTTTATGTACACATACAAAATATATCTTTCGATTTAGAACCTACTAATCATCGTATACACACACAGAGTGAGTATGTAACGTGCGTAAAGCGAGACAAATTTAATAATGAGTAGTAATTTACATGAATGAGAGAGAGAGGTAGATATCATTTACTCAATTTTTTTATTATAATTATTATTATTATTTTTCAAATGTGCAACAGTAACAGTGAACAGAACTGACTTCATATTCACTAAAACAATATGATGACTACGGCGATATATTATTATTACTATTACTATTAGTGAGAGAAAGAAGGAATTAATTTATCAAATCGAGTATATTTTTCAGTTTTTTGCAATGATGATAATTTAATAATCGATTGCCCATTACTCTTCCCCCTATGAAAATATTATTCACAAATATTTTAGCTATGTACACCTACGTGTAAATATATTTTACATTCGACTATTATACACACGCATACCAGTGCTACTTGTTTTCTATTATTTTACCATGATCACACATATACACAAGCATAAATTCATCAACACACACATAAGCATACATTGGTAAACACGTACATACACACAACTTCGTCTTCAAGACGGAAATACATTCAGAAATGCATCACACAGTGAATAACCCTTTATAAGTTAGTATAAGGAAAAATACGATAAGTTTTATTATTATTATTATCCCTTTTTATTCGTCACTTGTCCCGTTGTTTCGGTATATCTATTTATTGGTCTGTCAGAGAAATTAATGACAAGAACACGGTCTGTTCACTATACATCTCTCACTTTTGACTGTAAAAATTGTAAATAATTGCATTTATCAGCATCATCAGTAATACTATGTAGTGTGACTTATATGCTAATGCAGCCAGTTCATCCTCTCACACCACTACTATACAGTCTGGTATGGTTTTGACTTGAATCCGAGTCAGTGTAGCAGGATAAAATTATTAGAAAAACCACTTCTAATACACATTACGCGCTTAAGCCTACACAATAGAATGATGATGGTAGATACTAATAATACTTGATCTATATCTCATAAGCAATTTCAATGGCTCAACACTTTTACGTACGTACTCTTTACGATTAGGACACAACAGAGGTAGTATTGATTCTTCTTTTTATAAGGTTCAAGGTTAAATTCAATACTGAGAAAAAATATACCTATAGTGTAGCTTTCGTACGAAATAGTAATTGCATACGATACCCGTGTCTCTCCAGTTCCCCTGTTAAATAATAGGGACGCTTTAAGGAAAGCTTCGCGTTAAATTTAATAATAATAATAAGGGTAATAGTAATAATAAAAAAATTGCATGATATAGTCTTCCCTTGACTGTAGGAGGATTAGAGGGGAAGGTTAGAAGCGGAGTCTTCTTGTGTAACAATAATAATAACTAACCTATTACACATGCCATGAGCCGCTTCTAATGACAGGAAGCTAGGAACTTGTTTCGTGGATCTTTTCACACACTATTCTTACTACTATATTGTACATTTAGTAAGCATACATATGCATTTAAATACTGATGATTATATAGACATGATGATGAGAGGGGAAGCAATTATTATTGACTGGTTAATGCTAAATATTATTGTTGGGAGTATTTAGTTTTTACAGGCTGAATTATTATTATTTTAAGATGATGATATTGTATTTTTTCAATGAGAATTACTATGGATTTTTGTTATTAGCTATTTTACAAATATACTAGAATCATGTTCGTTGATTGTTGTCTTTACTATACCCTCTTGTAATTTTACTCAACCTATTTCTCTCTGATCCTCTTGTGATCCTCTTTTAATCAAGGCTGTCACACCGAGGACTGGGCATCATATGGCTATAGACAGCTGTACATCCTATACGGCATTAAGATTGATTAGCTTGTTTAGACTTTATTCTAATAATTATAATAACTATTACGACGAAACTAAAACTAATGGAGGGGAACTGTTAAATCCTGCTGGTTGTTGTTCGTGGTGAATAATATTTTGTGTGG
>JAQFYD010000523.1:0-17836 GCA_034694225.1 Bourletiella hortensis | reverse complement strand
ACTGATAAAGTATGAAAATATAATGCCATGTAAATCATATGCCTTACAGAATTCAGGTTTTTAATCTCCATGGCCATATTCCTGCGCTCTAAAATGAAAGCCAGGCTGAACCATACAATAAACAGCATTTGAAAAACACATCCATCGAGGGTTCATCATGTCTTGAGCTAAACTCGGTGGGCATGAATTACGAATTTCTTGGTGGCAACGCTTATTCTCTTTATTTATGCATAGAAATAACAGATACTAAATGCCTACTCTGTCCAAGAAACTTTGGGAGAAAACAATGATAATGATATGATTACAACTGCAGTCAAACTCGTAACATTATCTGTTTATCAAAAGACACTGTGTAAATTAACTGTCCACCTTATCTGGAAATACACTTTCCACTCCATCCTGGCGAATCTGAAGGTTTTAGTATTTTCTGGAGCCTTGGGCTCAAGGTTAGACTTAGATTGGGTCATATTTTTGGCAGGACGCTCCTAATGCATTGGAGGACCTTCCATACACTGAAACACCTTGATTATTAAATCTTGTATCTGGATGTACAGAGTCTGAGTCGCTCTGGACTAGAATGGAGAATTACACCTTATTTTCCTCAGACTGTCAGGTTTTAATGTGGGGAAATAACAAATTTGACCATGTGGGCCCGACGGAGCCGGATTATAGTGGAGTTCTGTTAAAGGTTATGAACGGATGGTTTTCTGATTTCATAATTCTAGTTGTTGCTGGCTCGAGTTTATGGCCTGGGTCTGCCAGGATTTGTAAAAGTGTTCGCTTCGAATTTAAAGTTTTTAATTTAAATAAATGTTTGTTTTTTTTCACTCGGAATTTCCATGAATGCAAGTTGCACTTCAGTCGGCTTTCGGTTTAGCTAAATTAAACCTCAAGACTTTTTATTCTTTTTGTGGTGCAAGTGAAGGCGTAATGATGGAAAGAAAGTTGGATTATAGCGTAGCACCCAAGACTTATAAAGAGCAAAGATGAGTCCAGGGGTTTATGATGACAGGTTCTTCAGAAAAATAGTTATTATGATGTGCATGCACACGATGCACGGTGCACAAGATCACACGGGCAAGGATAGGTGAGATGAAAGGCAATAAGTGATATTGTTACGACTACTACTAATCACTATAATTACTAGACTGTGGTGTAGTCATAGTCAAATATGAAGGGGAAATCCAAGACCACATCTCATTGCAGCCAGGCCGCGTCACAAAGGATGGCCTCTGATTATTTTTAGGGATTTTCTTTGACTGTTAGGTAACTGCCAATCAGGCGATCCATATGGATATTAATACAGAAACAACAAGGCTCTTATGTGCACTCATACATCATTCCGGGTTCGGTTATCCTACGCGTGTTTGTGTATGGACCGCTCAGGCCATTACTTCATGGATGCTATATTTGCAAATCTAAATTCCGTTACTTGCAATTAGTTCATCTACTTTAATGAATCGGTCTGGCTGCAAATCCTAAACTGAGAAGTCGCCCTTTATTATTAGCCTTTAAAAGCATATTTACAGCTTTTATTGCCATCCTGCAAAGCAGTGAGGGAAAACACGCCGAAAGAGTCGATTGAATGGCTCACAGGTATACACGCAGACAATATTAGAGGTAAATGAGGTAAACTTGCTGTGAAGATTATCAACTTGTTGCCTCCAATGTACCACAATGATTTTACCCCAGAACCTTGATAATTATTTTCAAGAATTACTTGCATGTTCTCGATCACTCGCCTGCAGCCTGCACAAATTTGCTTACATCCCCAGCTCCCATAAACACCTTCACTGCCTTTTATACGGCCATCAATACTTATTACATACGAATGGATTGCATAAATGTGGTTTCCAATAAAAATGATAAGCAAGAAGTTTGTATGTGATGGAATGGTGAACAAACTTACTCATTATGTCACTGAGGGAGGAGTTAGCCGCCGTTTGGGAAAGCTGGATGTGCTCCTGCTCTTTGTCATGGACATGCCATCATGCCGCCATACCCTCGCAGGTGACCGATTGCAGTTCGGATCGGTTACGAGGAAGATGGGTGGTAACTAAGAAATGTTGAGTTGGAATCCTATAAAGGAAGGGGTCAGGAACGGAGTTAAAGCACAGAGCTTGGCGGTCAGGTTGCTATTACAGATGAACTAGATCATTTCAAAATTTTTAACAACATAGGAGTCTTGGAAAAGTTTGACTACGAAAATTTGGAAACATAGCAAACTAGTTTCAGTTTCGGGATTCCTGCTACTACCAACATGGTCTATCGCAGCCTGGCTCCTGGACACGTCTTCCTCCTGGTCTGCATAGTTGCAGTAAGTATTTTCCAGCCTTTTTACTCCCAGTAAGAGGGGGAACAGTCTAAAAAATGAACATTTAAACCACCACAGGCATTCATCACATTTTCGTTCGCCTTCGTTTATATTCTGACGAAGCTGGACTCGTCATCATCATCGTCGTGTTCGGATCCAGAAAGCTCCCGTCGTCCATCCTGCAATAGTGTCAGCTCAAGCTATTCAGTCTGCAGCCTGGCGTCAGAGAAGGTTATAATTAATTCAAGTTTCTTGAACGAAACCAATGTTACTAAACTGTACTGTAATGTGCCCATGCACCTCTAACTCGAATGTTTTCTATAATACAGGAAAACCCCTGACCTGGTCGTGTGTGAGGTCTACCCAGGCTATTAAAATCAGCGTTATCAAGATTTTTGTCCATTATAACAGGGTGAATCACACTAAAGAACGTTAGCTTTACTTGAATTTTAGCAAATGAATCATGTGAAAAAATACAGCAATAATAGTTTCGTGCTGTAAGGCAGGGTTCATACGGCCTTAGAAAATGTGAACTTTCAGAACTTAATAAATAACAACTGAAACACGGAATACATCTCTGAGGCTATCAGTCTATTTACGTTGTACGGCAAATTTTCCTCTTCAGCTTGCTTCATGCGGCTTGGCTTTTGAGAGGTGCGTGAGGTTCGACATGGTTGGCAAACACGATTATGACTACTACACCAGAAGCGTGTGGTCACATCCTCCTCTTACGCTCTATTCATCCATACGATGATGATTAAAATCTCGGACCCGTTAAAATTTCATATTTAAATATATTCAATATTCATTTTCATAAGTAAAGTTGCTCTTAGTGGTTACTGTTACTACAATCATGTTCGGTTTCATTCAGACAACCCGATCGCGTATGAAATTGCATGAAAGTCGCCAAACTAGAATAGGGCTGACATCTCCTGCGACTCCGTTGCGAGTGCTTGAGGGGCTGTTACCATGGTGAGTAAGGTAAGAGAGAAACAGCTCACTGAATTTAGAACCAATTGTTACTCATTGGCACATAGTGCCCCAGCTGAGTACGAACACGGAGAAATAATTTTTTTGAACGCTGTTACGATGGTTACCATGGGCTGTTACTATGGTAGCTAGCGGCAGGTAATCTATGCTTTGGACTGCAAGGAGAAGAGAACAGGATCGAAATGAGGAAATAGGAATACAAAATTACTCAAGCTTGGACAGGCGTACGTAATAATACAAGGACCATTTCTGCTTGGACGGTAATATGGTATGCAAATTTGCATAACACTTGGGCCGGATATTTTCACATAATTCCCACAACATAATTTCGTAAAGTGATTTGGCTTACACAGAAGTCAGAATGAAACTCTACTGTATTTAGATTGCATTTTGATGCACACGAATGAGTAGAATACAAATGTGACTGTTGTGTAGCTCTGGTGCTACTTACTTTGTTTCATTATTTGCCACGGATATTTTCATGGAGGAAGAAACCACGGACTAGTCATGCAGTTTAGACTGTTGGAAAAGAAGGATTTCTATTCAGATTCCTGAATTTGCATTGTGCCATGTGTACTGTTCAAACGAGAGAATGGAAAGGATGGGAGTTTGGGAAATTTTGATCCAATAATGTTAAACAGGGTGCACTTTGCCGACTCCTTGGTAGCAGATGGTGGGCTCATTAAGTAAACGAAAACATGAGAAAAAGGAGCTTGGGGAAATGCATCCCGTATAGAAGCTTTTCATTCCATGCTACATCAAAGTCCAAACAAGGAATAACAAGCGCCTGAGGAATCGCTGTTGTCACTCATATGTGATGATGATTAATGATTACTGGAAATAATGAGAAAGTTGAGCTTGGGGAAAGGCATCCCGTATGGAAGCTTTTCATGCCAAGCTAAAACAAAGTCTCCGCAAGGAATTACAGGCGCCTGATGGGTCGTTGTTGTGACTCATTTATGTATTTGGATTGTATTTGAGGCAAATTAGGTAAATAGTAAAACTATTTGCCAAATACGTCTCCATTACGTATTATTTGCTGGCTAGGTCAGAGAACACTGAGGACTTTTCTGAGGGGCTTCTAGAATTTTCTCATTCCTATATCTGCAGATGTCACAAACCCAATGTTGCTGACATAATCGAGCTGAATAAATATATTGTGAGCAATTCACGAGGCACATTTTAACACGAGGGCCACAGCTTACGAAGCCACGTTGTTGTTATTCAAGGTTATCTCTGGATCCAAACCATGAACATTAATAATGGAAGCTACTCACACCCATAGAGGCTATTTCTAACAACTATGATAAGTACGGATATGACGGAGTAGCATCTCAGCAAACTTTCTTATGATGTCATCCAGGCTCATCAATCCCTAATCATCAAGATACTCTCGTCACCTTGTTATGTGCTCCAAAAAGTTGATTCCCGACGCTTGGGAGCCGCCACAAGACCGGTTAAGATCACCAAATTTTTCGACAGGAAGCGCATAAAAGGAGATATACAGAGCCAGACTAGGACCACGGCTCTTACTCTACTCAGCTGACCAAGTTAAGCTCAAGCGTTCGGATTTCATGTATGAAAAATCGAATGTCGGGATGATTAGACTTTGAGGAAGGCTGGGACGCGGCGGTCGTACCAGTCCAGTCGTATTTTCTTACAATTTGTTTTAAAACTTGCAATAGTTGTTTCACTTCAATCTCGCACAGCTCAAATAATGTTTCATAACCATGGGTACATTCAAGAGACTACATGCTTTTCCACGGATGACTGGAGAATGTTATGTTTGCCCTTCGATTTTATTGGCTCTCAAGCTATTTGACATTAATACGGACTTAATCCAAAAATTTGAGAAAAATGGTACTGGGGTTTTGGGAGATAATCGAAGATGAAGTTTTACCATCTAAAGTAATAGGCGACAAATACAGCCGTCCGTCACTACGCATAGATCGGGGGCAAAAAATTAGACCAAACTTCTGTTATCTCAGAACCTGTCAGGGGTTAGGTTTCCCCATAAATTCACGTAGGAAGAAGCTCTTTAATATAAGCATCGGTAGACGCATTCAGAAGTTAAAGGAAAAAATCCAATTTTTATGACCGTGAGAAAGTGCCACCGTGGTTGAACTTTTAGGCACTTTCAATGCTCAGTAACCCCCCAAATTGAAATTCACAGGCCGTCCCCATTCAGAGTCTCGGCTCTGCAAAGTCGTTTAGTTGATAAAGTTGTTCCTAAGGCTTATCGAACCTTCTGTCCGGATGCGGAAAGTTGGCATACTAGCTGCTCATACTCTTACGGACATGATCATGACGACTTCCCATTTGCAAAGCTCCAAATCTTCACTGCAAGCTGTATTACGTTGACAGACTGATCAAGGTGACAACGTCAGCCGTGATTATAAGGGAAATATTTAATGACGTGTCACGTTAAGTAAACAGTACACATAACAAACATATTAGACTGCTCAGACCATTGACTCGTAGTAAGGCAAGTGCAATTATTTACTTTTGCGATAAGACTGTAAATCTGAAAGTGCGCAGAGAGGAAATATTATTAAAAATGAACCACCTTTTCGAAATTAAATTCCTGTCGTGTTTGAGGTAGGTCCAGCCAGCAGAATATGGGATCCTAGTTTTCATCAGCTTCATTTTCATCTCTGTGCTGCCAACGTATGACCGATTAGCCTTACGTAGTAGTGAATGCTATCAAAAAAATGTGAGCTATGTTGCTTAAACGCACAAGGGGCCTGTACGTTGACTGGAATAGCCTGCACATAGTCCCATTCATGTGGTAACTACGTAAGGCAAATAGTTGTTAATACTCCTAGATGGAAATGACAGTGTGGATTAAAGGCCTGTAGTGCAGTACTTCCGGAAATGTTAATAGCGGAGCGTACAAAACATGTGTAAAGCTATCAATTCACAGGAATTGAAGAGTTCATATTGATAAGATTAGTGTACGGTCATTACAATTTGATCGTGTTATTTAGCCTTGAGGATTCCTTCCGCCTGCCGTGTAAACCTGCAAAAGTAACCTGCGATCAACCTGCGATAAGCAACAAGGCCCAAGCTTTCAAACTGTATGATTATGTCACACAAGCCCTAAGGATGCGCTCTTGGTGCCTTGGATACTGAAATTCATACCATGTTCATTTAATATTTCAATTCAACCTACTTTACGCCCTAAAACTTAAAGTTAAATACCAGTTTGTACTAAACACTCAATTCGTCTGCTTGTCTGTGTTGTGGGTTACGGCCCTTTGAAAACGCAATAAGTTCTTCTTGTAGTTACGTGCTGTGTGTCAGGGTTCATACGGCCTTATAAAATGCGGACGTTCAGAACTTCATAAATAACAACTGTGACACGTTATAGACACATCTACAAATCTTTGAGGCTATCAGTCTATTTACGTTGTACGGCAACTTTTCCTCTTCAGCGTGTTTCATGCGGCCTGGCTTTTGACAGGTGCGTGAGGTTCGATATGGTTGGTATATTACACGTTCATGACTACTACACCAGAAGCGCTCTACGCATCCTCCCCTTCATCACACCCTCAGTTCTATTCATCCATACAATTATGTTTATAATCTCGGTCTGATTAAATTTTCATATTTACAGTAAACTTGCTCTTAATAGTTACTTCAATCATGGTCGGTGCGATTCAGAAGATCCAATTTTTGCGTATGAAATTGCATGAAAATCGCCAAACTAGAATAGGCCGTTACCATGGTAGCTAGCGGCAGGTAATCTATGCTTTGGACTGCAAGGGGGAAGACCACAAGGTTGAAACGTTGAAATATTAATACAAAATTATTCAGGTTTAAACAGAAGTAATAATAGAGGGACCATCTGTGCTTGGAGGGTAATATAATATGGTATGCAAATTTTTGTGGCACTTGGGCCGGATATTTTCACATAATTGCCACCAGTTAATTTCTTGAAGTAATTTGGCTTTACGCAGAAGTCAATAGAAAACTCCACCGTTATCAAATTGCATTTTGTTGCACATGAATGATTAGGATACAAGTGAGACTGGCTTTGTGTAGCTCTGATGTTATTACTTTGTTTTATTATTTGTCACGGACATTTCATTGGAGGCAGAAACAACTGAATAGTCATACAGTTTAGGCTATTGTGAATGACGAATTCCTATTCAGAATTCATGAATTTGCATTGTGGGATGTGTACCGTTCGACCGTGAGAATGGAGAGGATAGGAATAAGGGAAATTGTGATCCAGTAATGTTATACAGGGTGCATCTTGCCGACTCCTTGGCAGCAGATGATGGGTTAATAATCAATGATTACATGAAATAATGAGAAAGTTGAGCTTGGGGAAATGCATCCCGTATGGAAGCTTTTCATGCCATGCTAAAACAAAGTCTCCGCAAGGAATTACAGGCGCCTGATGGGTCGTTGTTGTGACTCATTTATGTATTTGGATGGGATTTGAGTCAGATTAGGTAAATAGTAACTATCTGCCAAATATTTCTCCATTAAGTATTCACTTGCTGGCTAGGTCAGAGAACACTGAGGACTTTTCTGAGGGATTTCTAGAATTCTCTCATTCCTATATCTGCAGATGTCACAAATCCCTATGTTCCTGACATAATCGAGCTGAATAAATAGATTGTGAGCAAGTCACGAGGCATATTTAAACACGAGAAAGCACACGCAGGCGAGTTACACAAGAAATTGAGCGCTGAATAGAGACGATCTCACCAAGAGTTTTAAAGAATTTTTTTGTAAAATTCGAAGAGCGCTGCTGTGCGACGTTTCGGCTATAAGCCTTCCTCGGGCACAATTGAGGATGATTTTACACTAGGACGTTGAAAATGAGATTTTCCGTCGCGCGTCTTACTCGTGGAAGCTATTGGTAGGCATAGAGAGCAAAAATAATAGGCTGTTACGTAACAGCCTTGGCTCAGACACCTCGGGGTCGCCATGCCCGTCGACTCTAACAGCATCCTCTAACCTCAGGACGACTGTTAGAGTCGACGGGCAGTTACAGGGCAAAATCTAATTCTTGGCCCTTAACAAGTGCTATGATGCTTGAAATGTTAAGTAATTTCAATGCTCAGGGCGCAACCCCTGAAAATTGAAATTCACCTCAAACTCTCCGTGCTTGGACATCGGAATCCGCTTAGCCGTCTCCATTAGGAGTCTCGGCAATGCAAAGTTCATAAGTTGATAACTTTGTTCCTAATGCACATCGAACCTGCTGTTCTGATGGGAAAATTTGCGTACGAGCTGCTCATACTCTTACGGACATGATCATGACGACTTCCCATTTGCAAAGCTCCAAATCTCAACTGCAAGCTGTATTACGTTGACAGACTGTAAACATTAAGGTGACAGCATCAGCCGTGATTATAAGCAAAGCATTTGATGACTTCTCACGTTTAGTAAACAGTACACGAAGCAAACAGATTAGACTGGCGGGACCATTGGCTCGTAGTAAGGCAAGTGTAATTATTTACGTTTGCGATATGATTGTAAACCTGAAAGCATGCAGACGGTAAATATAATTAAAAATTAGCCATTTCTTCGAAATTAAGTTACTGTCGTCCTTGAGGCAGGTCCAACAGAATATGGGATCCTCTTTTTCATCAATTTCATTGCCATCACTGAGCTGCCAACGAATGACGGATATTCTCTGATTAGTGGTTAATACTGCCAAACTAAATGATGATGAGCTACATTCCGTAAACGCAAAAGAGGTCTGTATCTGTATGTTAACTGGAATAGCCTGCAGACAGTCGCATTTATGCCGTGGCTACTTGAAGCAACCACTATCGAAACTCCATATAACCCTACCACATAACGTAACTAACGCTATATCGTATGATATTTTTGAGTCTTTCATGTGTCTTTTGCGTTAATATTATATCCGCTATAACGTACAGCCGGTATAACGTATGGAATATTGTGGTATATGAGGCTACGTTAGATCTAGATTCGAGTGTATAATAGAGTGAGGCCCTCGGCTGAATGGCAAACACACTGGACCTCACAAATACAGAGGACTTAAGGGACTCAAGTTCGATTCTGGTTGGAGGCAGAACCTTCTACTGGACTTGGACTTTGATCTCTACGACACTGCAGCGGCTCACTACGGGGAAACCCATCGTTAAGACAAGAATAATTATAATAGGATGAAAAATGTCCTTACCTGGAAAACAGTGTGTACTTGTGTACTTTACATTGAGTGAAAAACGACAATAAAGCCAGTATTGTTATTATTAATGCTCATAGATGGAAATGACAGTGCAGTGTTCATTAGACGCCAGTGTGGTGCTTCCGGAAATGTGAATAACGAGCGTACAAAACATGTGTAAAGCTATCCGTTCAAAGGAATTGAAGAATTCATATTGATAAGGTCAGTGCACGTTCATCACAACGTGCGCGTGTTATCTTAGCCTTGAGGATTCCTTCAGACTATTCCTTCCGCCTGCCTTGTAAACCATTCATTCATAGAATCATTTATCTGTCTTTGCTTACTCAGTTACAACCTGTAGAAGCTAGAAGTTAAAGTGTACATTGCAACAGCCAGCATCGCTTCAGTGTGATGAGCACGAAAGATGATCTCATTAAGACAGTTTTGAAGATAATGGACAACGTGATACATTACGTGGAATGAAAACAAGTACGAAGTCTCAGAAATGAGATAGTACTGCTCTCGAGAACGTCCGAATTGGCTACGGCACTACAATCATCTAGAGCTTTCTCTATTTGATTCCTAAAACCATGTAAATTCTTTCGGCCACTGGAATTCGCATTAATTCAGCTGTAAGTTTTATATGTTTCACTACAGCTCTATCTGTTAAGAAAATTTGCAGAGTTAATTCTCCTCACTGGCATTCTTGTGATCCTGACCTCAGCTGAAGATCGCCCAACGAAAGAGACTCACCCTGAATCCAGGGCTCTGTACAACGAAGTCAACTGCAATCCAGACGGCATCGTCTACGAAGTTCAACTATCATATCACACCCTTTAGTACTTGTTACACTGCTTCTATGGTATAATCTTTACTCTGTCTCTTTCCAATCTATTCTGTCTTCCGTCTGCTGGACTGACTGAGCTGGTCAGCTGACCTTCAATTTGAAGAGTGTGGAGTTAAACGGAAATTCTGTCAACTCAAGTAAATCAGCAACCTGCCATTTTTTATTCCTGTGTCATTGGACTCGAACTATAAACATCCCTTCTGTGTCTTTCCTTCTTACTAAATTATAATGAATTAATAATTAGTTCCTTCTGTACTTCTGACTTGGAATAAGCTCCGCTTCTTCTTTATTAGCATGGGCATTATTCTATTCTCATAGTACACTGGAATCATAATCTCAGTTATACCCCTGAGCATAATGGACCAGATCTAACTATTGACAAGTAACATCAAGGGAAAGCGTAAATACATCTTACATAAAGAGTGAGGAGGCATCAGAGAATTTTCCACAACTCTTTTATTATTCCATAAAAACATGATTTTCCCATCATCATAAATAATATTTTTTGTACAACTAAATACTTACTAATCCACCGCCACTCACTAACATGGGAATTTTCCAGGATTTCCCCGTTGCGGAATGCAACAAACTGCCTGTACTTACGAGCATCAGATCTGATCCACTGAATCACTGCCTTTGAGTCACTCCAGAAAACCGTCTTGTCAATCCTGAGTTCCAAAGTTTCCATAAGTATGTGACGGAAGCGAACCGCCATTACTCCTGCTTGCAGTTCTAACTTTCGGACGGAAAGAATCTTCAGAGGAGAAACTCTTGCTTTAGCCATCACCAAACGGACATCAACTTGACCTTCGCATTCAACTCGTAGGAGTACACATGAGGCCAAGGCATCTTCT
Source organism: Bourletiella hortensis (assembly GCA_034694225.1). Taxonomy (NCBI): domain Eukaryota; kingdom Metazoa; phylum Arthropoda; class Collembola; order Symphypleona; family Bourletiellidae; genus Bourletiella; species Bourletiella hortensis. The sequence continues at coordinate 6,677 of JAQFYD010000523.1, read as the reverse complement.
CCAGCGTCACACATGATATGCAACTGGATATTGGCAGCTTGAGAAATGGATTTTGATAAGCATCTCGGGATCTTGACATCTTCAAGTTTCTTTATTAATTCCAGCCATTTCCTCCAGTCCTTGTAGCATTCAGCATTAATGTGGTCGTCCCATCCAATTCCAGACTTCCAAAGTTCCTTGAATAAAATTCTGGCTTGGATGATGACATGAGCGATGAGTCCGATTGGGTCAAATACTGACATAAGCACTCGTAGCATTTCACGCTTGGTCGGAATTTTCTCACCACTGATTATTGCTTCTGGAATTCTGTTTAATTTTAGCTTGAAAATAAATGCATCATCATTTGGATCCCACCACATTCCTAAAACTCGTTCAGTAGAAATATCAGATTCAATACATAAATTCTTCTCATCAATGACCCTGAGTTCTGGAGGAAGAGACTGGAGGACGGCTTTGGAACTTGACACAAAACTCCTAGTTTCAAATCCAGCTTGATGGTGACCATAAATTACATCCCGTATTAGATTGATTGCTTCATCTTCAGTGGGTCTTGAATCCAGTAAATCATCCATATAATGAGATTCTGTTATGGCCGGAGAATTTCCTATATTTTGATGACAACGGGAATCCGAGAAACCAGTGGGATTGACAAATTAATAAAAGTGGCTTGACATCATGAAAAGATTCACACTAAAGCCCATTCAAATATGCATAGGACTTATCCAATTCCTTAAGGTCGACCGTTTGCTTTGGCAGGTCAAGTTCCGTCATGGTACGGCCATCTTTCATGGCATACTTTTTGGCTCCATCCTAAGTTCCGGAAATTTGAAGGGAGACACGAACAGTTTGACTGTGTTGGACCTTTCCCTTCTTGAGCCATCCTAACTTCAGAGATCCTGTGGTTTCAGTTAATCCCAACTTCTGAGCAACACCTTTATCCGGTAGAGAAACTGAGGATCCATCATCAAAGAATGCGTAGACTGTAACACAGCCATTTGGTCCATACAGATTAACTGGGCCAATCCTGTAGAGCACCTTTGATTTAGTTGGAGTTGCTTTGACTGTTCCACAGTGATCTTCATTTTCATGTTGTAGGGTTGATAATAATTCCAGTTTAGATGGTGGCTTAGCTTAACTTGGCTTCTTCGGCTTTTCATGGTCATCACTTACTGCTGCTACTGGACTGTCAGCTTTCCTTTCAAAGATGCGATGCAACAGCCGATGATGCGGTTTGTTACAACCATCAACATTACACCGATTTTTCACTTTGCAATCGACCGTGCGGTGACACTTGCACAGACATCGAAAGCATCTTGCACCATCCTTCGTCCAGGTAAAACGATCATCAATATTGAGTGCAGTAAATTTTGGACATTTTCCAATACTGTGCGTAGTATCACTACAGAATGCACATCCTTTTGATGGAGTTGAATTTGATGAGGCTTGAGCAGTAAAGTCCTTAGTGACTAAACTATTCTCATTCTTTGACTCGAATTTTTCACCTTTCTTCTAATCAGTCTTGGTGGCCATCACTTCACTTGGGGTATAAATGTAGCTTGCATCTTCAGCTAAATCACTTAGCCATATTGCCAAATCATTAATGGTTGGTGGCTTCGAAGAATGCTTCTCCTTGACTTCCCTCCCCCACGGTAACTTCATTGAGGGAGGAAGTTTACCCACAAGTTCCTTCCCTAGCATGGGATTGCTAAGATGAGCCTCACACTTCATGCTTTCAACGCAATTCGACATAGTGCTGACCGATGTAGCAAAACTGATTAAGGTTTCAGGTTTACTTACCTTCGGTGCCTCAAGGTTCCGGGTCTTCTCAATTAACCGGTCAATAATGAATTCTGTACGACCATAAAGACGCACAAGCGTCTCCATAATCTTTTCGGCCATCTTTGGAAGCATCAAGTATGCCTGGACATGAGCTCTTGCTGTTCCTTTTAAGGCTGCTCTCAATCGGCTCATCTCCTGCTGGTCTCAAAATTTACAGTCAGCATTCGAATCCTGATATTCGGCAAAAAATGCTGGCCACTCGGTAGGGTCTCCAGAAAAAAATGGCAATGGACGGCTTCCTTGGTGATTCACGAAAAGCATCATGGCAGCAGTGATGTCATCGACCTTGTCTTTCTTCTTGCTCTTCTTTTTGTTCTTCCCAGCACCATGGCTCTTGCTTTGTAGAGTTTTCCTACTGTTTTTTAGCTGTCCGTTCTTGCCGAATCTTCTTAAGATCGTGCAGCTCCTTCTTTACTTGGACTGATGAAAGCTCAAATTTTGAAACTTCTTCATGAGATGCTTTTCTGGGAGGTGAACCAAACTGAGCCTTACGCGGCGGCGGTACTGGCGACTTCACTGGCTCAGTTTTTGCGGCAAATGATAGCCATGGATCTGGACTAATTTTCAGCTTGGAAAAGTCATGGTCAACATTTGATTTCGACTTGGTGCTATGGAGAATCACTCCTGAGGGTGAAGGGTGAGGACTTGGTCGAACTAAATTCCTTGCTGTCTTCAGGGAAGATCAAATAGCTCAAATTTCGGTGGTGCAACATAAGGTCGATTTAATTATTCTGGCTGGCCAGCATCATGAAAATAATCAGGGATCGGCGGTGGAGGTAGGACGGCACCTGAAGGCTTCAGAGGTTCACGGGCATGGCGAATCATGTTGTCTTCCGGGGTAGTTATTGCCGAAAAACGTATGTGCGAATCATTATCAGTATCACCTGAACCTGATTCCATCTCAGCTTTCATTTTCGACAACTCCGCGTGTCTGTTCTTTAGCTCCACCATAGCGTTCGCTTCCTCAACCTGAGCATTGATTAGCTTCTTAATCTATCCTTTTCTTCCGGCTGCTCCGACTTGACCTCAATGCAATGCTTCTTCGGTCATCTTCGTATCCACCACTTCGAGCCATTTCCATGGCTTGAGAATCAAATTCTGAACCACCGGTGTATTCATCAAAATATTTCGGACGACGAACGGTTCTCACGGGTCGTTTTCGCAGACATTCTCCACTGGCGTAACTCCTTACGGCTCTTCCCAATTCATCTTGGAATCCCTGGGGAACGGGAACATTCCTAGCCGCCATCTGCTTTTCCACTTGAATTAGTTTTCACTTAAATTTTCACTTTTATTTTCGGCCGGTGTCCCTGATCCGGCTCGAAGGACCATATGTTGGTGCGCCGAGTCAACCCTTCGATGCTCTTATGGCGCAAGCAATGTAAAATGCTTCACAAAACTTAATGCCGGATCAGGGGAAAACACACTGGAGTTGGGTGGAATAAAACTTTAATTACAACAAAATAATTGATTGGTTTTCCGCAACAATTCTTCTTATTTAGCTCCCAATTAATAGCAACAATAATAATAATTGTTTCAGAACAAATAAATATACATTTTCCTAAGAAAATTACAACATATCAGAGCACTTGTTAGGCACGTCTTCACTCTTCGGAGCTCGTCACCCAACTCGAGGAAACTTCTGGAGTTTTCCTACAAACATAATGCCTACATAACGCCTGGTAACAGGAAACAGCTCCTAATTGGCTACAATTCATTGACGTCACAAATCATGCATTCATCAATGTACATTGCACTTCATAACTCCCTCTTCTTCAGGTTCATTCAGTAACAGGAACAAAACCTGCTCAAGTGCCCCTTGCGCTCAACCCATCAAATCGGAAACCTATTAATTATCGTAATGCATTTATGAGCGCTTGTGTAAGTACCAAAGAAAGGGTACACAGCTGGTGATTAATGTAAAGGAGATACGAAAATTTATGCTTTACTGGGTAATATAATATTACATATATAAAATTATTGCATATACAATTTATAACAGTATTATATATAATTTATAATATAATAATATGGAGTACATAGTACAGATTCTTTTCATTCATGTATGACTGCCCCTAAGTGACCCTGAATTTTGGCCCTGGGTCGGGTCAGAGGAGACATCATGATGACTGTATAGAAATTCCTCTCCACCATTTCCATCTACATGTTGGATGCAGTATGTGTAACAATTATTTTTGGAGTTGTGGACGTATAAACTTGATTTGTTTGCAAAATCTTGGAAGCCAAATCCAATTTCATGCAATGCTAAGACCCCGAATGTTGGTTCAAGTGATGCGAATATCTTGATGATCCTTTGCTTCGCCTAATACGGAGGCACCAGCTTCGACAATAAGCGCGAAGACTGCAGCATGGTTGTCCACTAGTGGAAACGAATGTTTGAATAATATATTAAAAATCCAACTAAAATTCGGCAAATGATTTCGGCCGCTGGACCTCGGTAAACTGTCGCGTTGAGCAAGTGGGTTTTCGAGCAAGTGTCGCAACAGTAAATTTTTGCGGTAATCCTTATAAATATTACCGTAAGTTTTTTTTGTCCGAGACGGAACTCCCCCTAAACGACTTCACGTACACCAATGTGCGTTACATCATTCGAAATCCAGAAAATTGTTTCTTGCACTGGGTGGGTTTGCGCTTGACTCGAGGTCACTCAGAGGTCACGAACTGGGGTAAAACCTTTTAAACCTGTGTCATTCGGTGAACGTACTTTGCGCATAGTCATGTAGCACATCAAAAGAACCGGCATTCAATTCTGTATAAGAATCAGTACCCAAAGTTTGTCCCGAATTGTCACGGTGGCCATCAATGACGACAAACTGTCCCATAATAGCCCATTTTGGGGTTTGAAAGGAATTCAGGGCAAGTAGCACATCAAATGAAAGCGCAGCGAAGCTGTTATAGAATTGACAACCATGTTTGACTAACACTTCACACCGCTGACACATTTGGCGAAACACGGGGCTTCAGAATGGACCACTATTGGTCCAGCTGCATGGGACAAAGCCCGTAAATTGTTAGATATGCATGTAGTATAATCAAAGAACCGGAATTTAATTCTCTATCAGAATCTTGACTAAAAGGCCGTCTAAAAATGTCACCATGGTCCACGGTGACGATAAACTGCGTCAAAGCGGTCCACAATGGGGGTCAAAGACAAAACGTGGCAAGTAGCGCATTAAACGAAAGGAGATATTTAGTCCCACAAGATTTAATCGCAGTCTGTGGTTAAAATGGCAATCACCCAGATACGTAACATGTGACTTGAGGTCTTGTGTGGGTTATTATCTAGGGTTAAAGCTTTGAAAACTGATTCATTTAGTTGAGGAGGTCATGAGATGGTCATGTATTACATCAAAAGAGCAGGAATTTGATTCTGTACTAGAGAAACTACAGAACAATTTGCGGTCCTCCTTTGCTCACTGTGACCACTGCACTGTTGGCGACAATGGCTAATGACCATGTCCAGTTGGCCCGATTTAAGATTTTAACGGAACACTGCCGTGTGACATATCGTTGGAATCAGAATTCATTTGCCTGCTGTTACAACGGTTCGCTGAAGACAGAGGCCTCTTTGGTCAGCGGTGATGCCACATGGCTTCTACGTGGCCATTTCGAAAGACTTTTATCTAAAGCTAGCCATGTGGCATATCAAAGCGTAGGATGTCAAAAGTTCCTAATTTCAGGCTTTTCATGGGACTTTGTCAGGTAATACATTGTTCAGATCAGAAGGCGGTTGGTTAAATGGACTTTGTCCCAAATATGCCCGGGATTGTCATTGTGACACCAGTGACGGTCGGTGGCGCCCTGCCTAGAATTGATGCCATTAAGGTGATTGCGATTATCACGGTTTGCCGCATGGACAAAACATGGTGCCCAAAGTGCCAAATTTTGGGAAGCCGGTGGAACCCCATTGTGTAGCAAATTTTTCGAGTAAGAACACCGCCAGGGTACAATATTTAATGCGAAAAGTGTTCTTTATCGCTTACATTTGCCAAAGTTTTATCCACGCTCCAACAACTAGACTTTGAATGATGACCCTCACGTGTGTACACGGAGCGTTCAGATGGCGGCCCGAAGGGCCGACTTGTTTTATATAACGGTGCAAATTTCCATGCCCAAGGCACAAACCCAGGATTTTATAGCGGTTTTCGCAGAGTTTGTATTGTTTTTGCTCACGTAGACCGTATAGCTTGGTCGTCTGCGGTGGTGAGTGAGAGCGGTTAAGTTGATGAATCAGATTTATGTTTAAAATTCATCTAAGTCTCCAGATTCTAGTGGCCAATACGTCCGCTGGAGGGGCTTACATTTCCGCAGACATTAAACCAGCCCATTCAATATAGGGCACACTGAATGGTCACGTTAATACACTTCTTCCGCCACTACGACAGCATATGGCGCTGATACTCCACCCATTGGGTTTCTATTTTCTGGAGGAAGTATTTATGAGAAAGTATCATGCATAGCTATATAGATCAAGGAGCAGCCCTGAGTATGCATGAATTCATATAGATGAGGGGATGCACTCATGGGCACAAAAATACAGTGCATGTATTTCCTTTATGAGGGACTCAGCCGTATAGTCGGAACACCTGTGAACTGCGACGTACTTCTGTAACTGGCATTCATTTCAACAGTTTTCATAATCAGCTATATCTTTCCTTTGGTTTAAAATCTTCAACAGTGTCCAGCAGTTTGATACAGTTGAAGCTGAGTTGGCAGGCAAAGAAATAATGTTTGAATTTAATTACAGTCCAGACTTGTCCAAGAAGGAGTTTTACAAGGAACTGAATTCAAATTTGAGGACTTTAATTCATGGGCAT
>JAQFYD010000522.1:0-17843 GCA_034694225.1 Bourletiella hortensis | reverse complement strand
ACTACTTTTGTCAAATTTACTCTCAATCGTGGTCAGCGATGGTCAAAGTGGGTTAGAAATGTGGAGCAAAGTATAAAGCGGCTCCTATGTAAAACTCTCCAATAGTAGCCCCGGCTACTGTTGGAGACCCGGCGCTTATTATTTCAACTCTGACTTACCCCCGGCCCTTATTAGAGACCGGCTAGTATTGGAGACCCGGCTACTAAAAGAGCATTTACGGTATTATTGGGAATCTTCAGGGCTCCATATGGGAAGAGAGAGAAAGGTTGGGCCGTGAAAGTAGCGGATTTGTTGAGGGATTTATGTTTTTCTATTGAAAATCCTATATCTGGAAAAAAGGATATGAGGAGAATATGAGGAGAAAATTCATGGAAAGCTTCCAATGGGTTGTTAGCGTCGGTTTATCATACAAAAGTAAGGCTATAATACAGAATGATAATTTTTTTCAGTTATGGATGCCCGGTAAAGGACAAATCGGAATATCTTGCCGCTCTGAACCAGACGGAGGAGAGATTCCAAGATAATCCGATTATCAACTGGGATGCTATTGTGTGGGTTAAAAGACCTTTATACATGTGGGTGATTCATGTGGTCCTTGCCATCATCAGTCTGGCTGAGAGTATTCTACTCTTTTATCTCGGCTACAAGGTACTACTAACCACTTTTTCATCTGGTCAAATATTTCACAAATCCCTTCTCAATGCCTTCCTCCCCGTTATAAGTTTGACAAATAAGTTTAATTAATTTTCAAACAGGGTAACTTTCTCCAGCAAGTTCTCTCACGCCAATTTGTTATTGAGCTGGTAGCCACAGTTCCCTTTATTGTTACAATATTCCACCCTCCATTACGTAATCTTTTTATACCCGTTTTTCTCAACTTGTGGCTGGCCAAGTATGCTCTGGAAAATATGTTCAATGACTTACACCGGGCTATGCAAAGGAGTCAGAGCGCCCTGTCACAACAGTTGACCATCCTGTCTGCCACACTTGTCTGCCTTGTTTTCACCAGCGTCTGCGGGATCCAACATTTTCAACGTGCGGGTCATAAACGACTGAACCTTTTTCAAGCCACCTATTTTGTTGTCGTCACTTTCTCTACTGTGGGCTATGGGGACTTTGTTCCGGACATTTGGCCATCACAATTTTTTATGGTTGCTATGATCGGAAGTGCCCTCATTGTTCTCCCTACACAATTTGAACAGTTGGCCTTTACCTGGATGGAGCGTCAGAAATTGGGAGGGAATTATTCTTCTCATAGGGCGCACAATGAGCATCATGTGGTTGTCTGTAGTACGACGCTCCATGCGGACACTATTATGGACTTTCTTAATGAATTCTATGCTCACCCAATGCTTCAGGTAAGGAAACAACAATCATGTATCACTTGCAATGTCCATTTCCAGGTTGCAAATAATTTAGTAGCACGGCAACAGGCCCATCAAGGCTGTTCCTCCTTTGATTTTTAGCCTTATGTATACATTTTCCATGATGACCATTCCATTGATGTATATGTGTGTTTGTGCTTGGGTAAGTCTGGGGAAAGTAGGGCCGTGTCCATATGGCCAAAGTGCGTCATTAACTCAATGAAACGTATGGAGCAGGAGCGAAAGAGAGAGGAGTGAAAGAGAAAAGGCTGTAATTTAGTAGGAATTACGCTGCGTACAATAATATGGAAGCCCATTGAGAATGCTATTATCTGCACGCGACAAACTGGCCCATGTATACCCATAATGTTATAGATTTGTAGCTGCTACTACTGGACATTACATAAGGTCTTCCATGAAAGTCTGCACCGTTAATTTGGCTTGGAATGGCTCTCTCGTCTAGATGATCATTAGTGCATTGACAATAAGAGCGGAAAGACACAAAGTTCCATATGTCCTTACCATCATGACTTCCTCGTGGCAATTAGTGTGAAAAAAGTATAGCACCTTTCCCACAGCGTCAGAGTTCGTTACACCACAACCTTAGAAAACAAATGACTTTGACAAATGCGCTAGACTTGAGTGGACAAAACTTGGCAGGACTTGCACGTACATGCACGGAGAAATCCTCCGTTCTTTCCTTATTAATCAACTAAATCGTAAAACGTTACCACACGGTAATAGGTGTACTCGTCAGTCTTGTTCGTCAGATGAATAGAATCAATTTTTTGGCTCGGATTTGTCGTGTAATTCGGACCGGGGAATCAATAGTGACATCAGTGGGGCTAGGAAGGTGTGATTGTTTGATTTTCTGCTTGGCCTCACACTCCCCTAAAGTTTTTTAACCAGTGAGGGAAGTATGAAGACTGTCCTGGCACGGAAGATCACACGTTGAATCAATCTCATCCGTTTAAAATTATTTGTTGCAGGACTACTATGTCGTACTGCTTTCGCCGATGGAATTGGACACAACAATGAGAATGATTCTACAAGTACCAATATGGGCTCAGCGCGTAATTTATATCCAAGGCTCCTGTCTCAAAGATGCAGACTTGGGTCGGGCTCGGATGAGTGAGGCGGAAGCTTGTTTCATTCTAGCGGCACGAAATTATGCTGATAAAACTGCGGCGGATGAACACACAATTTTACGCTCTTGGGCTGTCAAGGACTTTGCTCCAAAGGTTCCACAGTACGTGCAGATTTTCCGACCTGAAAATAAGATCCATGTCAGGTTTGCTGAGCACGTCGTCTGCGAAGATGAGTTCAAGTATGCTCTGCTTGCAAATAATTGTTTGTTTCCTGGGACATCCACCCTGGTCACGCTTCTACTTCACACATCCAGGGGACGGTAAGTGTGTCATCTTCAATGTTCTCCTTCTCCTCCTTGTCTTCTTGTTCTTCTTCATAAATGTCAAATCATTCCATCAGGATCAGACCTAGAAAGATAGAATGACACGAAAAAGGGTTCCATGCATGAGTGACAGTACTAACTGAATTGAAAAAAGCCACTGCCACGCCGCAATGTTCAAGGCAACACGAGAAAGCTCGCTCCTAGTTCTTCTGTTCCAAGAAGACGCCCGTTTAATTCAATTTCCTACTTTCCTATGCAGTTTTTTCCACTGCCGTTTCAGAGCAAATGTGAGAAAAAGTTGTAACTAAATCAGGAAATTATGTTTTATCCTTCCACGCTTCCATTTATTCTGTTCATGTGCCTTAACAAGTTCATTTACGTGGTAGTTTGGAGGGAAATCTTTGCGATTTACGGGAGCAACAACTTATTTAATAACCAAGTTGTGGCAGGCTCGTTCTGTTGAAGGTAAATGTTAATCAAAATGACGGTTACATTGGAATGTTATTTGTGAGAATATTTGGGCGCGTTATGTCAGATTCTCTTTTGCTGTGGCTGGAGGCAGTTAAACGGTTGAATAGTTTATGGGTAATTCCCACATGAGACTATAGAAAATAGTACCATGTGACATTGGAGGACAGAGAAAATAGAGACGTGTGGGTTACATGCATTGTCTTTTGCAGGAGGTTGGAGAAAAGGCTAAAATTCCTTGTGCTGGATTCCATATGGAATTCATGCCACTTCTATAGTTGATGCAAAGAGTCTCATAAAACTTTCAAAAGACTCAATGTTTCCTTTTGCCATAGGAGGAGCGCTATGGAGGAAAGTAACTGGATGGCTATGCGTCTCAGACTCTCTCTCCTCTCACATGAATAAAGAATGATGAAATTTTTTTCGGTCTACTTCCAGGGAAGGTCAGACATCGAGAGAAGAATGGCATCGTCTTTACGGTCGTTGTTCCGGTAATGAAATTTACCACATACGACTTGGAGAATCTCGTTTCTTTGGTGAATATGAAGGAAAGAGTTTCACGTATGCATCCTTCCATGCCCATCGTAAATATGGAGTGTCCCTTGTTGGCGTTCGACCTGCTCAGCTTCCCGAATTTTATGAGGATACGATTTTGCTCAATCCTGGTCCACGTCATATCATGCAAAAATCAGATATTTGTTTCTACTTCAGCATTACAAAAGAGGAACATTCGGATTTTGATGAACAGTCTGCCACCACACCACAGCAAGCAACAAATGGATCAAATTTACCGGCTAGTGGTAGTAGTTTCGTCCCAACACCCACGCAACACCCTTTTCCAACCCCGGCAACAAAATCTTTAAGTCCGGAGAGTGCGGGTCAAGCTCCGAAAGAAAATTGCATATCGTCTAGCGGTGCAATCGCATTATCTGTACCGTCGTCAGTTACCAGCAAACTCGAAGAATCACCAAATGCCTCATCATCTTCTGCCCCTAGTGCCGCAGGAAATAAATTTCTTGCTCCTAAAATGATGCCCGAGTCTAATTTTCTTGTTCCTCCAAACTTAGGCTCAAGACGAGGTAATATTCTGCTAAGATCTACACTTTACTAACTCTAAACTTACCTCCGCCTTGCCTCCTTCCTTTGAATTATGAATACTTTCATTAGTGGGGGCAGCGTTGCAAAATGTAATGTGAGAGATTGGGAGCGAGAGATGTAATGTGCTCTTGTTACTTGTTGGTGTGTTCTGCCATTGTGCTTGAAATCAGTTGTGCTTTATTTTATTTATTTAACATGATTGTAGACAGCAGAAGACCTAGCATACTTCCAGTACCTGAATCCTTCAACATTTCCCTTGATACGGATGATTATAATGAACATCATTCGGACGAAGAAGGAGGCTCGGAGGATGAAGCACAAGATGAAGTGCCGTGGTTGGGTCAGACAGAGAGTATTTCTATAGTGAAAGGATTCCCACCCGTCGCTCCATACATCGGAGTTACTCCTACACTCTGTTACCTGCTGAGAGACAAGAAGCCGTTATGCTGTCTTCAGCTTGCACAGGTACTTTCATCATGATAATTAATAGTGCCTTTCCTGAATGCAGATTCCCTCATTATGACTATATGTATGGATATTTTGGGCAATTACCCACCGGAAAGGTCTGATAATTGGATCCTGTTAATTATAGTGGCTTTTCCTTTGTTGTAGGCTTGCGAACATTGCGTTCATCGAAATGCCTACGATTACAATTGGCAAAATAGTACGATAATTTTATCGGCGGACTTTGGTTCAACGGCAATTTACAATTTTATAGTTCCCCTACGTGCTCACTTTAGACCCAAATCCAAACTGAATCCTATTATTTTACTTCTGGAGCGTCGACCGGATCCGGCGTTTTTAGATGCAATATCACATTTCCCCATGATCTACTGGATGTTGGGCTCCATTGACAACTTGGATGATTTGTTACGTGCTGGGATCACACTTGCTGAGAGTGTCGTCGTGGTTAACAAGGAACTCTCGAATTCTGTTGAAGAGGATGCACTCTCGGATTGCAATACCATCGTGGCCGTTCAGTCAATGTTTCGATTCTTCCCTCACATCAAAGTTATGGCGGAGCTGAGTCAGTCAAGTAACATGAGATTTATGCAATTCAGGGCTCACGATGCCTACGCTCTTCATCTTTCTCTCATGGAAAAGGTATGCCTCTCTTTACATTCTAGTGCAATTGCACACACACAAAAGATAAGCAGAGGACTTGTTTTACTCACTCTGGATATCTATCCAGCCGCCACGCCGTCTCTTGCGTCACATACCCTCCAGATTACATTAGGGACTAATTCAGATGGATCCAGGGAATAATAACAATTTAACGGACAGAGTGACTTGCCATGTACTATGAGATAGTCCCCTAAAGGCCACTTTCATGTCTTTCCCTGTGACACAACAAGTGACCAGCTTTCTTCCTTTCCGCCAGCCAAAGCGTCTTCCATTCCACTATATCTCTATACGTGCTCAAAGCCATTCATCACCTTCTTCCTGACAGTCATTCTCACTACGGTGTTCCACCTGCTAAACGTTATAAAGCCATTTCACAGTTGTCCCCTTCAGTGTGATACAACATCTCCCAACTGTTTTTTTCCACTGCCATAACTATAGCTACACGCTGTCTAGGGGAATTTTCTTCCTTTCTTTTTAATGTTTATTCAAGCTGTCATCGATGTCATTTTGAGGATTCATTCATCCTATTTTATGAACACTTAATCCATTCTATTTTATGAGACTATTATCGTCATGGGATTATTAATAATTCAGTCTATATATAAGCCATCGATGCAGTCTATCGATCGTAGCAGCTTGAAAACAACAGCTAGGTGGAGATAGACTGTGAGCTATAAAAATGCGTCTTTTCTCCTCTTGTTCTTGTCATTTGGCAGCCATCAACTGTTTATTCAGTAATGACTTGGATGGCGTAGCAAAGGATAGAATCAAATGAAAGAACTTGACGACGGATATTAGGCTAATGAAGACTCAGGTGGAGAATTAATACCCGCTCAAGAATAATAGCTAATTTTAATGTTTGCGGTAAGAAGTGTAGCCATAAAATGGTTACCAAGCTTGACCTATTTTTTGTGTCAGTCGACTGGACGGAGGACAAAATTGGCCCCTTCTGAGTTGTATAATTTTTCTGCCATGTAAAGCAAGGAGACCACGTCGGATCTGGAGGGAATTCATATCAAGAGTTCCAGAATTTTTCATCAGACCCTTGTGTCTCACAAATCCCAGTAAAACAGGAAACCCCAATCTGGACTTTTGAAACCCCTTCTTTTCCCCTTTTCTTCCTGCCTCCATGAAGCGTGAGCGAAAACTTGAGAAATTCAGAAACTTTTCCCAACTTTTCCCTTTACATGTATACAGAATTTGTTGAGAAGGTGCTAAGGGCAATTTCACAACAGTCCGCACATCGTGTATGCAGCCTTGAGTAGTGGTACACTATATTTCCCAACAATTTTCCTCAAGTTTAATCAAACTTTTCAGCCGTTAAGACTGAATCAAGTTTGAGGAGATAGGCAGGTAGGATGAACAAGAGACCGTCTTGGCTGGGACAGAAGTTCTTGAGCATCAGAGCTACATGAAAAATGATGATTTACCTTAGCAGTCAAGTCTTGAATATTTGTACATGATGGATCCTCCCCTCCCTATCGACTTTTTCTAGTTGTCTTTCACCCGAACTCGTAATGAGTTTCTGGTAATACGAACAGCTTGTTTTCCTAATGAGCGCATTATGTCTACAGAGGGAAAGTCTAACTGAGATACTGTCGACCTTCCGTATGCCCATTTTCATCCGCTCAGTCTCAAATTACAGATCTCAATTAGTGCACGAGTTTTTATTGTATCCATGGCAATGACTTTCACTGGGGGACATTTTGTGAGAGCGGCGGCTATAATGGGAATGGGAGTAGCTAAAAGGGAAGCAAAGGCAGAAATGGTAGATGGAAATGGCCAGAGCAGCACGTTTCTCGGTGTGCGGTGACTGTCAGGTTACTGGAAGGATCAAGTAGATTAATAATATAGGAAAAGAGTGATCAATTACAATTTAGATTGTAGGAGGCGGCAGAGCATGAAACTTGCATTATGTAATCAATTTAGCAGCACTAGAGCTGTAGCTACGTGCAGGGGAAATATTCAAGCCAGGTAAAGTGTATCATCGTTCAAGGTATCAATTCAACATGAAATTTCTTTTTGTGGGAGTTTATTGATTGGCTCCTTTGCTGCTCCTCTTCATCATAGGTCTCTCAAGAATGTCAGAATGTGTGATAAGGTTAATGTGTCTTGATACTAGAACTTTAACGTCTTGACCTCCCACTAACATTAATAAGTTCAATACTCTCCAATATATCAGCTCTGCCACTATTGAATTTAATGCGAGAAGAAGGTCCTACGAAATGGAGACGGCTGCTTGAACTCGACTCAGTCAGTCCAACTGGCTTTGAATTGAACAGTTGGGAATGAGAAGAAGAAATGGCTGGAAAAAGAGCCAGTCGTTCTCTTTCTTTCTTTCTTTTCTCCGTTTTTCTACAAAAGGACGAGAGACAGATGATTTGATTACTATGGATGTGACTTGGACTTTTGATTGTAAAATTCCAGAGGGAGAAGGAAAGAGGCTCGCACATTTCCTACATGTTCCGCCTTCCGTTTGCTGCTGGAAGTGTCTTTTCTGCTTCCATGTTGGATACCCTACTGTACCAAGCCTTTGTCAAAGATTACTTAATCACCTTTGTTCGTCTTCTTCTGGGAATTGACCAGGCTCCTGGATCTGGCTTCCTTACATCCGTAAGTTACTCACACGTATTTTTAATAATATGACGGCAATCATGACAAGATGCAATTTGTCAAAGCTAAAATATATTCAGTGTTTGAAAAACTTGACCTCCAATTTTCCACCTCGGCACCCGGTAGACAGATATTTTCCTCCACGTATAATATGAAGGGTCAATTCAATCAGCATGAAAAGGGATCTCCTACATCTTGTGTCATGCTTTCAGTGTCCTCAACATGGACTTTTTACAGAAGGGAGATGAATGAAGAAAGGAAGGATATAATTTAAGATGTCTTCAGGAGGGGATAAAATGAGAAGAGACAGGAAAGAAGGAATAAAATTAGTGCTTTACCTAAGCAGCTTGTGAAAAGATAAGACAAAGCCTTTTTCAGCATCAAAGACGAGATGGCTGAAAAACGTATGAAGGTTTATTATGATGGAAATCGATCGAGCTACATTTTCAGGAGGGTCAGTGGCCAGAAGATTTTTAAATATTTACTGCAGAATGACGTGAAAGGGAGCTTGAAACTACACATGGCCATTAGCATGTGGAGAATGGAAAGCTATGAGGCTTAGTGACCTTGAAGAAACTGTTAGGAATCATGCAAGAGAAGGAAGAGTTTCATGCTCAAAATGATGATAAAAGCAGGTGTTATTGTGCGTGGCAAGTGGTTGTTCAGTGTGTCTGCCTGTGTATACTGGAGGAAAGAGGAGAAAGAGTAGCGGAGCAAAAGACTTTTACATGAAGATAAATATTGGTTCTTTCTCTGTCTCTCTTCTGCCAGCAACTCTACCTCCTCATCCCTTTGGAGACATGAAAAGTAAATAATGAAAGGAAGTAGTATTTTCTTCGCCATTTTTATTGCTTCTCCTAATCTTTCCTGTCTTCTTCCATCTTCTTCCTTATCCTTTGGGACTCTATTCAGCCAGCATCCCATTATCTGTCCATTTACGTACACAGCCAAGTACATGCATGTGAGTATTTCGTGATACACCTATTGTGTAACTCGGTCGGAAATACGGTGCCAACAATAATTTTGAACTGCAGGTGTTCCACTGCAATAACATGCAAATTAGGCCACAAATCATTAGTAGCGTGGGTCAACAAAGAACGATAATGATAAACGCTGGGTCAAGCTTTTGTGGATTTACCATTAATATGGAATCCATGTGCGAACGAAGGCAGACGAAATAAATAACCTTTTTGGCGTAACAATTTGTGTGTAGATGGAAATCACAAAGGAGGACCTCTGGGTAAGGACATATGGACGGCTGTACCAAAAACTCTGTTCCACAACATGTGAGATCCCTATAGGGATCTATAGAACTCAGGACACTTCATCGGAGGAGTCTTCTGAGGAGGACTATGATGGTGGGGTGAGACGGAGTGAGGCGTCAAGTCCAACTCTAATCGGACCCGGAATAGCCATTAATGACCAGACTCATTCACCCCCGCGATATGCTCATTCATCCGAGTCTCATGCAGGGGGTCGTTCCCATCCGAGCCATCATCAAATGAACATCCATAACAGTTGTCTCGGCGGATGTTCCACCCAGCGTTCCTCTTACATGTCACTCGCAGTCCCTACAGAGGACCCGAATGGCATAAAAGACTCGCATGTTCAGCTGATTGAACGGGCGGAAATTGCAAGCCTTATAAGAGCTCGGATGCAGAGCTTGGGTCTGCCCAACTTCGGTGATACGATTTTTCATTTCACTGAAAAGCGAAGCTCCCTTTCATATGTCATTATTAACCCTTCATGCGATCTCAAGTTGAAAGAAGGTAAGGAGATGGTGTAGCAGCTGTTGTAGTGTTGGTGAATAGAAAAATAAAACTAAATTAATAATGCTATACATTGTATGGAAGGAAACATAGAGGAAAGATGAAATGTTGCTTTGGTTTCTTTGCAGGAGATGTTGTTTACTGTATCAAACCTTCTCCATTTTCCGCTCAGAAGACATTCGAGAGACACAATTCAAGAAGGAAATCCACTCTGAGCTGTGTGTCAGCAAATGGAAATGGAAATGGGGACCAGCCGTTAGGATTTAACTTGTTCCAACAACCGGGAAGCAACAGTGATCCTGTGAGGAAGAGACGATCTTCCAGTGGATCTTTACTTTGCTCATCTATTACCAACATTAATCAGGGAGGTCATCATAGCAGTAGGGCGCCGGTTGTTAAGTCTAACAGTCTCTCGCTTCCTGACTCACCCAGCTGGTACTACTCACTTTCTTTCCCTATCTTTCTTCACACATGCAATCAGAAAGTATTCGCTCACAAATTATTCAATAAAATATCTGTTGTTCTCTATAGCCGACCAAGATCCAATTCTCTTCGCCCTCTTAATGTTCACGATGATATCCTCGTTCGACGCGCATCCTCACTTAGGCAAGGATTAGCAATCGGCCTGGCTGCACGTCGGCCCTCATCTCATGAAGAAATCGGTATTCCTCCTAGCCCCTCACGCCCTGTACGACTGACTTTGAATGGTGGGATAGGATTTGAAGTGACCCCACCGGAAGATGCGGAATCTTCAACAACTTCCTTAAACGTTCAAGGGACGATTGTATGACATACGGAGAACTCCCCCTTCCCTTCCCCACGCTTTCAATCCCGCCGACCCTCCATTACCCTTCAAGATGAATCTTCAACCTCTCGTGGGCGTAGCTCTAGCACAACCGAATTGAGCTTTGGACGTCAACAAAGTGATGATTCACAACAGGATGAAGCCGTCAGCTACAATTACGAACGAAGAAGATCAAGCTTAACCATGTTACCACCAGCTGGATTTAGTGCTAACCGCGGCGGTGGAAGTGCACATGCACAACATAAAAGATGGAAGCTTTTCAACTATGCTCCTAATATTGCTCGAAGTAATCCTACTTCCTCAAGTCTCAAATCCCGAGCAGCTCCTCCCGCTGCTCTTCGCTACGGTAAAAATCCACGTGTGCCAGAAAGTGTGTAAACTGTGACCACTCAAGGGGGAGTTCTCAATAAGAAACATTCCACATGTTCTCTTTTCAGTTGCTTTCGCGTAATTACTGTGAATTACGTTCTAATGTTGTAGTTGATATGCAGTGATTGACCAAGAAGTAATACCTGAACCTAACCGTCCTTCTGCATGGAGCAAAGTCTCTTCCCTGTAGACACAGAATGGTCATCTCTACTTGGCCATTATAAATTACACTCAAACTTCGATAAACCGGACGCCGGATTAACGTATTCTCCTTTATAACGTAATGAAAATATGGGTCCGTTCCGACGGAATGTAGTGTAAACTGCACCGTTTATAACGTAATCTCCGATATAACGTAACATATTTGCGGGGATTTTGAGGCTACGTTATATCGAAGTTTGAGTGTAATTTGATCAGGGATCAGTAGCCTGTGCCTCTCCTACACAACCTCTGATCGAATCCTTTTTAGGCAGATTAAACAATTTACAGAATATTGTACTGTGGTGATAGGATTCCAACTTCAAGGTGCTTAAGTCACCGACTTGAATATGTGACAGGTGCATGGGTTAATCATTTATCGCAAGTCTTGACCAAAGATTGAAGTTTGACTCTCATTGCACATGATACCTTTGCGTAAAGTGTCTATACTTAAAGATTCACCTAAGGTTCTGGGTTTATTTGTCTCCTTACGTATGCCGTTGTTGGGCATAGATTAGTTCACATGGTGACGGTGCAAAGGCAAGTAAGATCTGTTACGGAAGTCCCATGGACTTTGTCTCGATAAGGAAGCCACCGGGGAAGGACAAAAGAATTTTCCATGGTGGTGTGTTAACATTGTTGTGATCATACCAACGTGATTTCGAGGAATCTAGGTTAAGTTAAGTTAGATTTATTTGGACTTGATCCCATATTGGATCGACAGTCATTAATTTTATGATTTAGAATAGAATTATTAGCTTTAAATGAGTAAATTTAGATTATTACTATTGCGTAAACGTTTTCCTGCAGAGGGGCCTGAATAAGGGTTACTGCACTGGCAAACTGTTCTGCATTCATTCCCTCATTTAATTTTGACTCTTCAGGAACCGGCAATTGGTGGCATGTCCCTTCCTTTTCTAGAAATTCGTCGCCGTCACTCAGACCAGTTCTACCATAAGCTTAAAAGGCTAATCTGCATTACATGATGGGAATAATAACGTAAACCCTCATCGAGCTGGACAGAAATCCAGGGCTGTATGTAATCATTTAATAAACAATAACTATGCATGAAAGGCGGTCACTGATTGCTTATCTCAACATTTCTTCCGTCCATTCAATCGTTTTCCCGTTGGCCGCTGTTCCATTGCTACACATAATACTACATCCTTCACTACATAGTTTCCATAACTCATTGCAAAAACATTGAGCCATGCCCAGTGATAACATTAATACTCATTTAATTGCTAACTTAAAGGGAAAAGATTGCAACAAAATTTATTCATGTGAGAACATCGAATTATAATTAGACGAGAAGCTACAAAATCATGTGAAAAAGCTAAAGCTTAGTAATTAATTTACAGAATCGCTATGGAACTCCTAAAAGGGCGACAGTACTGCGTACAAATGTACTGCTCTACACAAGTTTTCTATTCATTATAAAAATTTCAAATGGGCAGGGAAGACGTGATTGGCAAGAATTTTTGTACGTTGAAATTAAATCGCGGTCTGCACAGTGTTCAACGAGTATTGGCCATTATGACAAAACCGACTGTTATGAATATAACAAAGGCATTCACTCCAATACACATGATCCAGCTTTTGCGACTTATCTGAAAAGCAAAAAAGAAAAGCCCACTAAATGAATGTCGCCTCACCTTGTCTCCCTCATTTAGTCTAACATTTCCACGAGACGGAGACGTACCTGGAAGCGTTCCGTGCATGCATCGTCCCTCATCGAGATTTCAACATCTTCTTGACTACAATTCTCCATTGTTGACACAGGCGAAGTGTTACCAACAGCCGCTTTCAGATCACCAGATTCAGCTATACACAGTTTTCCTGGACTATGTTCAACTAACGGCTGCTTCTCGGGGTTTAAACTCACCAATTTATCCAATTCAGCTCTGCCAGCTATCAACACATAAATAAAAAAATTAGACCTTGAACGGTTAACAAATTTATTGCCCGCAGTAATTTGCAAGGATCGAGAAAATCAGCTGAAAAAGCGGCCCAGGAATCTAAAAATAGCTTACCGCTAGTTTCCCCTACACCTCGTGTATCATCCTCGTCGTTCTGCGGCACGAAAAGGACTGACTCGTGCAATGATAATTCGTGATCGGAAACTGGGAAACTACAACGACTCAACTCTTTGTCACGACTAGGCGAGCGGGACTCATTTAAATTCATGCTTAATGTTTTAATCTCCTTTTCAGTTTTCTTAATTTTCTCTATCCGAACTCTCAGTCCGCTTCGATATTCTTCCAGTAGCGTCTCCAACTGTGTAATTTTCTCCCACATTGTCTTCATTTTCTCCCCTGTTAAACCAGTTCAAACGAAAATTCATATGACATGACATTCATCAAGTTAAAACAGAACGGTCAGGTTGGCTTCACAAAAATGTCATTTTACGTGCAACACTGTCCGGACTGAAGGGAGACCCCAGAGGCGAGTGGATCAATTTTTTGGACGGACTTATAACTTCACTTTCTATTACAACTTGAGACAAAGGTCTGGACATGACTAGATCTGGAGGAGGAGCATTTCCGTTAATGTGCTGGGCTGATCCATCATAGGTTTGTTCATTATTGCTTGCAACATTGTTGACGGGAAGTAAGAGGTCACCCACATTTTCCTCATCTTCATGTATAAAGGTTTCCATAAAATCTGCAGCCAGGAGATTGGACTTCATCCTACGTAATTTCTGTTCTGTCTTCTCATACTCGGCGAGTTCCGTCTCAAAATCCTGTTGCATCTGCTCCAATGATTGTTCTAGCTGCTCAAGTTGATTGTTATTCCCGGGATCCACTCTAACTTTGATGCTTCCTCGACCTGGGGCCATTTTGAATACGCACTCAATCTGCTGGACTCAGCCTAAACCAAATACTGTCCATTAAGACACTTTAGTAGAATCACAATTTGACAAGTGCAACACCGGCTTTCTGTTAACTGCAACTTAATGTTTGGTTCACACTTCCAGCGTGAGCTTCAGGACTGAAGACGGAACTGCCAAACAATTCGATTCAGGTTCCCCCAGTTGTGTGTGCTTAGAATTCTGACGTCTTGCACCCTAAAATAAACCGGGCTGTAGGCGTTATTCCTTCCATTCAGTCCCACACTCATCCACTGATTGAGTTTTACGATGATGGCAAAGGTGTGTCTATCATGGCAAAACATGAGAGCGATAAGGATTTATATTCCATGTCTTACACTATACCCATCCATATGGTTATATAAGAATGAATGCGCCTATAACATGTACACAGGTAAACGTTGACTCCGCAGTGCTTCTTATCTCCAGAATGTATATGAAGAAGGCTGACAAGCACATGGAGTAGAGCTGGAGAAAGATATACTATCCAAACTTGCAAAATATTTCATAGTTTGCAAATCAAAGAAATGAATGGTAACAGCAAGCACCACATGCTCCTCTGCACTCATGCCAATGCATGTAGTTGCATGCAAAAACTTATCAAAACAGTGTTATTTATGTTGAGATCACACTATAATTCCAGGTTAATAGTAAACAGTACT
This sequence comes from Bourletiella hortensis, assembly GCA_034694225.1. Taxonomy (NCBI): domain Eukaryota; kingdom Metazoa; phylum Arthropoda; class Collembola; order Symphypleona; family Bourletiellidae; genus Bourletiella; species Bourletiella hortensis. The sequence goes on along the minus strand of JAQFYD010000522.1, from coordinate 3,092 downwards.
TTTGTCTGTTGCCAGCAATCAGTTGGCAGAATAGTCGTGCACTCGTTGTCTTGCAGAATCCATCCCATTGCCCTACATAAACTAAGAAGAAGTGTTCGTGTGATAGTTTCCACTGCAGAACATGTTGGTTGCAAATGGCTTGATAATTATTCCTATTCCAATGTAAACATCAGACCAATGATATGAATAGATTATTGGTTACGTCACAGAAAGTTGTGCTCTTAAAATATTTTATGATATGTGTTTGAAGGAAGGCAATGCAATGAGACGCGGAGCTCAATGTCACCATCATATATATCGTTTGTACTTGAGAATGTTCCCACAAGAATTTTGAAGCGACGACGATGGTCATATAATTTAACGTATAGGGTGATGACTGAAGTCGTAAACATTTAAAGTATCGCCGTGAAATTCACTTGCACTGAAATGCAGTTTTGACACATTACTAAATTCAAACAAACAATTATTATTGGAACTTGTTATTATCAAATGTAATACAGACGCGGGCGACAATGACAGTAATTTTTTCGCAATTCACTTAGACTGATTCTAAAAAATTACCAGGCTGAATCTTAACATGTCCCGTCAAAAGAGGCGAGCAATTCGAAACTTAGCTTTAGGTGTAATTCTAACACTCGCAGACTAATTAGTAATCGCATGTGAGAAGGGCAAAGACAATTGTGGAATGCGTAGGTTGTTCTTGCAGGAAGTTTCTCTTATAAAACTATTAGCTGATTATTAGGGAAGCTGGGGTCTTTGTACAAAACTATTAACGCATACGTACAGAGGCTTAAACTACACTGCGAGACTAAAATTTTATAATAAAAGGATGATGCTTACATAGAAAAATTGTAAATTGGCTGGAAACTGAGTGTAAGTTACTGACAAACTTTTTTACACGCATCAAAATGTTATGAACTTAGCGTAACACAATATTTGTGATGACACATAGACAAGAATCACCAAGTCTTGCAGGCACAATCCGCACGAGGCAGCGAAAAACAGACACAAATAACCACCAAAAATTTTCCATTCAAAAAATAGACGATGTCACAGCGGAAATTTAGCTCTTCAGCTGAGTCACCAGTAGGATGATGACAATTATGAGGACAATTAAGCCAGTTCCAAGCAAACAAAATAGTCGCTTCCTCCTTGTAGCCTGTAGAATGAATTTAAAAGTAAATCATAAGCTTCAACAGTGTATACAATAAAGTCAAAGATAATCTCACCTGATATGTTGCTGCTTTTTGCAACTCTTCTCTCCCAGCCTCCACTTCAGTATATGCACCTTCGATATTCCCCTCAATAGTGTCTAAAAATATCCCATTTATTGTATTGCTCATACTTATCCTAAGCTCAAGAACGTATATCTTCAAAATATTGTGAATAATGTACTCACCCACAGCCTCTCGTTGCTCATCAACCATTGTTCCAAGCTGTTTCATGATATCATTAATGTCCACAATGTCCGATTCAATCTGCCGAATCCTTTCTTCTCTCTCAATCAGCATGCCTTGCTCAAATTCCAAGTTCTGCTGCAGAACCTGTTCTTGAATTTGGGCCTCTTCGTTGCTAACCAACTCGGATTTATCATCATCCGTCGAGGCAGCAGATTTTGTTGGCGGCAGGAAAGTAACCTTCATTTTGGCCACAATTTGCTTTTGTAGGTCCGTATATCTTTGCACATTTGAACTAAAATCCGAAGTAAGGCGTGTTACTCTAATTTTCTCATCCTTCCCAGCACCTTGAGGATTATTCTTGATGAGCTGATTAAGTCTTCTCAGTTTTTCTGTTGTCTGGGTTATTGTCTCATTTGCAGTGGTCTGTACAATATGCACAGCATCTCGAACCATCTTTGAATCATTTTTACTTCCGATCGTTTTCAGCGTCTTATCCAACGTGTTTGCTACATGACAGAAAGTTGTTAAGATTAGATTTTTATAAACATTTCGAAAACAAAAATGCATTACCATGCTTCGCTATGGCAAATACATTGGAGGTGATCTGATCACAAAGTAAGTAAAATTGGGCTGCATCGAAGAAGCCCGTGCCAGAGGATGGTCCAGCAAAGCCCACTTCCGCGTTGTCCGATGTACTTCCATAATTTTGTGATCTGCCCGACATTAGTCCTTGATTTGACATTTCTTTGAAGCCTCCGTTATATTTTTTCGTACTTTTCCCGAAATATCGTAATGTTGCCTACTAATAAAATAACTTGGACACAATCCAACTAGAAAACCAGAGAAGACAGTACAATCAAAAACTGGTCATTTCCTTTCGTCCACGTACACAATTCAGAATAATGGTGACATGAAAACTGGCTACATGAGTTACCGAGTCATCCTGCACACGGACTTAATAATAAAAATAATGTACTACAAAAAACAGGATGTTAGTATCTGCAGAGAATTTGGTCAGCATTCGAGTTGTTCAAATGGTAGTAATTTAATAACAACTTTTTATGTTTAACTTTTTCACGGCCTTTTAACTCTTACCTTAAATCAGCTGTATTCCGGGCCCACACACAGGGAACAAAAATATGCAACACGAACAAAAAGACTGCAGAAAAACTGATAACAATACAGCAGCAGCAGCAGGTCACGTTCAGGTTTTACGTGAGGATGAAAACAGCTACATTATCCAAAATACGAATAATCCGTCAGCTCGTATTGCACTGACTAAGCAAGTAATCAGGTGGGACTAACTGAGCTTAATACAACTTTATTAAATGCACTTTCTGGCCACGAACGAATAGTCACTGGCCACAGTAGTTTGTGTCTACACAGACAGTCTACAACCCTGTGTTGAACATTTTCAAGGTATTCTCATTCTCATCTCATCTCCTCTCCTTTCGCTCGTTCTGCTCGTCTCTCCACCTCATTCACACATTGCTTCAATTCAATGGTCATAGGAATTCACGTGCACGCATCTTGCGTAAGGAACCACAAAAGTTTTTTATGCATTCTACCCATAATCATAGTTGTTTGACTTGTTTCTGGACAACTTCCTTGTAGTATAAAGCAAGGGAATTGATTCAATATCAAAACTGACCAAATCACGAAGTTGATATTGACACGTTGAATTGATATTTT